>JARYGA010060530.1:49293-131709 GCA_030545235.1 Helianthus tuberosus | reverse complement strand
CAGGTCACGACAGCATTTGGGTTGTTGTTGACCGTTTGACTAAATCAGCTCACTTCCTGCCAATACGAGAAGACTACAAGGTAGAACGATTAGCCCGAATCTACACCGACGAGATCATTTGTCGACATGGGACGCCTCGTGACATCATCTCTGATCGTGATGCTCGGTTTACTTCACGATTGTGGGAAACATTCCAAACGGCACTCGGTACAACGCTTAATCTAAGTACTGTGTTCCACCCACAAACCGACGGTCAGACTGAAAGAACGATTCGTACGCTTGAAGACATGCTCCGTTCGCGTGTTCTAGACTTCGGTGGTAATTGGGATAGACACCTTCCGTTAGTCGAATTCTCGTACAACAACAGCTACCAGGCTAGTATCCAGATGGCACCTTTCGAGGCCTTATACGGAAGAAGATGTCGATCGCCTATTGTGTGGCACGAGATCGGTCACTCGCAACTAACCGGTCTGGAGCTGCTACAAGAAACGACAGACAAAATCTTCCAAATTCGAGACAATCTAGCGAAAGCTCGGGATAGACAGAAACTGCTCGCCGATAAAAAGCGCAAGCACCGTGAGTATGGCGTTGGTGACTACGTACTCCTAAAGGTATCACCTTGGAAGGGTGTAGTCCGATTCGGAAAAAAGGGGAAGCTCGCGCCTCGATATGTTGGACCTTTTAAGATTCTGGAAAGGATCGGAAAAGTCGCCTACAGACTCGAATTACCGGAGGAACTTAGCAATGTCCATCCGACTTTCCACGTGTCGAACCTCCGAAAGTGCATCTACGACCCTGACTTACATGTTCCTCTAGACGATCTACAGGTGAACGAAACATTACACTTCGTGGAAAAGCCTGTCGAAATCATGGATCGTAAAACCAAAGAACTCAGGCGCTCACGCATTCCTATTGTGAAGGTCCGGTGGGAAGGCAAACGAGGCGCGGAGTTCACTTGGGAACTCGAAAGCGACATGAAGGCCAAGTACCCGCAGTTGTTTAATTAGAGAGATAATCTTAGAGAGAGAAAGTCTAGAGAGAGAAAGTCTCTCACGTGATTTCCGGAGCTTGTAATCGTCAGATCATCAAATGAATCACGTTAAAATTGTACGTTTTTGTCTGTTCGATCCACGATAGTGCATGGATTCCGCACGTTCACGAGTCGGTACGCAATCGAAACGAATTCAAACCAGAACCTACAATAATCAAGGTTTTGAAAGAAAAAGAAAAAGGTTTTGAAAATGAAAAAAAAAATTGGAAATTGAAAAAGATTTCTTTCAAACGGCTTTGAATTGAAATCTAAAACTTTATAGACTTTTAGATTAAATGTTTTCGCATATCATATCCGAAAATTATCAATTTTTAACCATAAAATCCTGATTAATTTGACGATTTTCAATGATCCAAACGAAAGACTCTCACACGTGATTCACGAACTAGTTACAGCTTTCAGCTTAATTTCGGGACGAAATTTCCTAAACAAGGGGAGGCTGTAACACCCCGTGTTTTCACGAGTGAAAGTCAAAGTCAACGACCGATTTCGCGCGACATGACTCGTAGAATTGTTTGTATGATATTTAGATTATGTGGAGTAAATGTCGTACATTGCAATAATCGAATCATGCTAACCGTATTTCAATCGACCTACGACTGTGAACGATAGGAAGTAACAATGCGATAAAGTTAATCAAGCTATGCTAATCAAATCGACATCGAATCGTAAATCGAGCTATGTATTTTACTTGTCATTATACGTGTGTGTGTGCCTTACGTGTTACCTGTGCATGTTTATTTTATGTTGTGTTGTGATAATCAAGCGAACTCAATCGAACTCGAAGTCTAACTCGAATATAAACCAACCCGAACCTGAATTCCGAGTCGAACCATATAAGAAGTAGTTGGGACTGAAAGTAATTTGATTAGGAAACCCTATCGAATCGCTCGCAAATCGAAACCGAATCAACATCGCACCGAACACGCCAAAGGAGGTGGCATCCGCACGGATGGCCAATCCGCACGGATTGCCAATCCGCACGGATTGCCAATCCGCACGGATGACCAGTCCGCGCGGATAGCCCACCCGGGTGCGTGCCATGCGCACGGCTCACACTTTCCCTTTTTTGGCATCCTATAAATACACGGGTCACTCTCCACTTTTTCCACTTTTGGCAAGTGATGTCCGAACCACACGCATTCTTCACCTTTTCTCAGATTTCTCTCAATCCAGGTAAGATCTTGCACTAATTCTTGTACATCTTTGATCACTACACCATTCTACACATTTCCATCTTTCAAATCTTCACTTTTAACCATGAAATCATCCGGATTTGAGGTATTCACGGGTGACGTCATCATGAAGTTCATAAGAACTTCAAGCTTGGCTTCATTCCACCACGAATATCTCAGATCTAAACGGTTTCTACAAGTTTTTACAATAACTTCACCTAGATCTAAACTTTTCTAAGGATAAAAGAGTTGAAAGAAATAACCTAAGTTCTCTACTTCTTTTACCCTTAAAACCGGTATGAACCCGATCAGTTCTAGTGTTCTACTCGTCAATAGTGATGCCCTAGTTCTAGATCTGGAATCCTACCCATAGACAACTGATTTCGGGGTTAACCCGGAGGACCGTTCTGAGTCACCGACAGGCCGAGTTAGGGTGGTTCCTGACTGGTCTAGTCACGCGGGTAAGAACACGACTCCAAGTGGTTGCCACGTAATCGGAACGTCTCGATAAACGACAACAGAAACCAAGTGTAGACGAACGGAACAACCAGACCAGTTGTCCGCACGGACAAGCTGTCCGCACGGACAAGCTGTCCGCACGGACTAGCTGTCCGCACGGACGAGCCGTACGCACGTACAGGTCATACGCACGTACAGGTCATACGCACGGGTTGTCACCCGCACGGACTACCCTTGGGACCCACTTTCCAAACGAGGTTTGAGTATCGACGAACGAGCAATCCGGACGGACGACCTCTGAATGGATTACTCTTCGGATCATGAGATACTAAGGCCTTAAAATGAAAATCAAACAATCTTCATCCGCACGGCCGAGCCGTACGCACGGACAGGCTTTCCGGATGGATTGTCTCTGCCCGCATGCACAGGCTGCCCGCACGGACTACCATACGCACGGACTGCCATCCGCGCGACCGGCTTGAAAAGTAGAAACACTTAGGTGTTTTCTAAATGCTACAACGAGAACTCCAAAGCACAAGCCATCATACACAAACACATCTTAGGAAGAAACAATCCACTTGAACATTCATTCACACAAACAACTTGTTCGTACGGATAAGTCACCCGCACGCACAACTAATCCGCACGGGTTACCACCCGCACGGACAGGCGCACGCACGGATGACTTATCCGGATGGATCACCATCCGCACGCATCACCACCCGCACGCATCACCATCCGCACGGATAGGTCATGCGCACGGATGGCTTCTACTCACGGATAACTGATCCGCACGATCAAGTCATCCTACCCACTCTCACTTGTACTGTTTTACGCGTCACTTATCGTTACGTTATCAAATCTATTCAGGCTAACCGTACTCGCTGTAAAGCGCTCCCTTCAATCCATATCGCTGTGAGTATACTCGAACCCTTTTTGCTTTTAGCACTTTTGGGTGTTACATACGTTACAACTATTCAAACTACAACTATCACACTACTCAAGCTATTTTAACGCTTAACCATTAATGCATGTTATACGTGGCTTATGAATGCTTGTTTGTTATGTTTACACATGGAATGCTGTCTACCTGCCTTAGCAACGATAGTACTATAGTTTGGACTCAGCACCCGTTCACACGGGGGTTATTAAGGATCTTTTACTTGGATGGATTACAGTGGTAATCGTGTATTGCGAACTGCCTCGGGCAGTCAACCCGCAGTCATTGGTATCGATGGATCTATGTCGATAACTAACGTGCTTCATTTCTCTATGTGTACGTGCTGGTTATGCGTAAACGAATTCAAACTCTATATGCTATTATCAAACTTGTATGCTCACCTTTACATTTTATGTATTGACCTTATTTTAACGTATGTGACAGGTGCTTAGGACGCATATGTGGTAGGAATTGGAAGCTAGAATAAAGCTTTAGAGCCCAACAAATAGTTGTCTGTAGATAACTTATTAGGGGTCTCTAGAAGCAGATAAACAATTGCTACTTATTTAAATCTGAGTTGTCGGAACAGAGTATTTGTTTTGATGTTGTCTGTAATAACTTGTTTGAGTATTTATGTTACGGTATGGGACGTAATGTTTACTTAAATGGTAATGATAGTTGTTATGGAAACTTCTGAACAATCTGTTTCGCTCAGTTCCGCGCCCCGATGATTCCGCCATCGGTTGGGGTGTGACAACTATAAAAAGGCTATGTCGGTGGCTCCTTCAGCCTTTTTCGTTGACTCCTTCAATTAAATAACCTTCAGCCTTTCCCTTGACTCCTTCAATTAAATCAAAAGCCATCTTTCTCTCCAACTAACTTCCATCACCACCGAGCCATCTTTTTCACCATCTTTTTCTCCCTCTCCAACCAACTTCCATCACCGCCGCCGTATCCCAGCCACCACCACCACCAAATCCGTCCACCGCTCCACCATCATCGAATCGAGCCACCATCTTCGTAAATTGATAACGGGTGGAAGGTGCAGCTTCACCGCGGAAGAACGGCGATTTCATTCCAGCCCGTCCACCGCTCCACCACCATCGAATCGAGCCACCACCGTCGGAAATTGATAACAGAAGGAAACTGCAGCTTCGCCGCCGGAAGAACGGCGATTTCATTCCAGTTCTCCGGTTGAAACAAACAATCCACCGATGGCGAGAGTTTTTCTGGTTTTCATAAAACTGAAAGGCGACGGTTTCTCGAATTGTTTAGTTGAAACTGAAATTACTTGGTTATTGATTGGGGGAAATTACTTAGTTGTTGATTGTGGAACTAAATCGCTGCCACAGTCTGCAAAATCAAGTCGCTCAACGACGCGCTAGCCACCGTCACCACACCATTCGCTGCTAAAGTACACACCGACGAACAATTTGCACCCCTCATCACTGCTCGAGGCTACTCTCGCTATCGCCGCTCACCACCGCAATCGTCTTCTTGCTTGGTATGAAGTTTTAATTACTCATTTATTCCACGACGGAGCGCGGGCCCTTTTCCTCGTTCTTGTAAAAATTGAGACTGGACACATGTTTGTTACTATTCCTTCTTAGTCTTTTTAGAAAATATGATATTTTTAATCGACTCCTAACATCGACACATGTATTACATTAGTTGAGAGTTATACGAAATAATTATGATAACAATAAAGTACGTGAAGCAATAAATAGCATCGCTAACGAAATTGAATCATATATAATTAACTAGGTTATCCATTTGAGAATAGGTTAGCGGTGTTGGTAATAAGTTAGATAAAGTTTAGGATAGGAGTTGAAGGTTAGGAGTTCAATCCCAATAACATGTAAGTTTAGCGGTTCAATTTTTTTTAACAAAGTTAGAGTCTCGTTTATTACACGAATTAAACAGATTTAATGTCATATACTTTAAATACTTAGTTATAAAAAAAAGTATGTGCCTTTAAAAACCCGTGTATAACACGGATTGAATAACACGTGTAAAAATATAATGTAATATCCTAACAAATACGATCATCAACATATGTCTTTAGAAAAATAAACTTTGACATAACATGGATAAAAATCTTTAGGTTCATTTGTAAAAACTTTATTTTCAACTAGACATTCATTTTTTTTATATAAATGATAAATGTTAATTCAATTATTGTGTACCTAGTTCTTTAAATATCTTTTTAGCACAACTAAGTTGACTTAAATTGTAATTATAAATATGTTACTACATTGTAAATAACTAAGAGCTTAAACTTAGTTTTCTTATACTACATTTTATAATTATTTGACACATAATAACGCATAATACAAATTTATTTTTTCAAAACTAATAAATAAAGTCAGAATTATTAATATTAATAACTTTTTTATATTAAATGGATTTAGAAAATGATACAATAACTATCCATAATCAAACAATTATTTGTCATTAAATTTATATTAAATATCTAAAATCATATATTCTTATAATAATAATTATTATTATTATTATTATTTAAGATGAGAGATGCAAAAAACACAACTTTAGTTAGCCTAAAATAATAACACTTGTCTTTATTTATTTTTATTTGGCAAATTGGAAATAAATAATCCCATCTTTTTAACTTTGGCCGATAATAATCTCAAGTCAGTTATTAGCCTATAATAATCCGAACTGGTCAAATTTTTTTGTAAAATAGTCCGCCGTTAAAATAGTTTAACGGAGTTAATTTTTTTTCCGAGTTACAAACTGATGTTTTAGGGCTTTTGATCAGAATGAGGATACGAGTCGATTGATGTAAAACTTACACCGAAATTGTGCTCGAAATGGCTTGATTTTTGTTAATTGGAATACCCGAATTGAAGCACAGTTTTCGTGGGTTGAGGGCTGTATTTTGAGGTAAGTTTTACATTAATCGACTTGTATCCTCGTTCTGATCAAAAGCTTTAAAACATCAGTTTGTAATTCGGAAAATAAAAATTAACTCCATTAAGCTATTTTAACGGCGGACTATTTTACAAATAAAATTGAGCAGTTCGGATTATTATCAGCTAATAACCGACTTGGAATTATTATCGGTCAAATTGAGAAAGTTGGGATTATTTATTTCTAATTTGCCTTTTTATTTATGAGATATAAATTAGATGGTATTTTAAGGGTGGATATATGATAGGAAGTTTATTTCGCTAGGAAGCATAGGAAGCAATCATGATCGTCCAATTACACAATCTACGGTCTAAATCAAAATCAAATTAAAAACTGTCATTTAAACACGCTCTCCGGGTTTTGAAGGGTATTATCGTCAAATTCCAAAATAACCGCTGTTGAATATACACAGAAATGCTTCGAAAAAAAGTTCACTACGTTATACACTTCCATTGAACGATCACACACATACAGAAATTTGAGAAAATCATACTCCATTGAAGTTCATGGCGTCGTCGAGAGATAATTTAAAGGTTTACCTTCGAGTTACTGAAAAGAAATCCGTCTCTCAAAACCCTAAATCATCAAAGAAGCCAAAAACATCATCAGTTGAAGAAAACATAGATCAACAAGTAAATATTAGCTGAAAATCAACAATGAAAAAACAAAGTAGTAGAAAACGCAAAGAGATTTCAGACAATGGTAATTTTATGTATTTTTTTCTTTTTAACTGAATTCAAGTTATGTTTTATGAAGTGCAATAGACCTAATATATCATATCCCTTCCCAAAAATTGTTAATGAGTGATATCTTATCCCTATCTTATCATTGAATTGCTTAATTAGGTTTGTTATTAGAGACTGCATTACGTTTTATGTTAAAACTTTGACCTAGGGTGCTAATGCTTTTTATGGGATTTATATATTGTGAACTAATGCGTTTTATCTTAATAAATTTGCAGAAACAAAGAGATTATTATTATGATAATTGTAATCGAATTTTAAATCATTGCGTTTTATCTTATCTTTGAATTTCCTGAGATACATGTGTTGTTAACTATTGCGTTTTATCATAATACTGTATCAAATGCTTTTTTTTTCTTGACTAATGTGTGTTATATTAAAATATCATACAAAACAAAATGAGATTATGTAATGTTAATTTACTGTGTTAAATTTAATATGATGTAAAGTATTGTGTTTTATCTTAAAACTGTGAATTACTGCTTTTTATCTTTATAGTGTTAGCTAATGCCTTTTATCTTAAAGTTGTTAATTGACATTGTTTCATTATTCTGTTTAAAGTTAAAAAATAAGAGGAGAAACAAAAAAGGAGAAGAAAGAAAGTGGTGATAGAATCTTCAGAAGATACAGATTCTGTTTCAAAGGATGAAAATACTAGTCGAGCTATAGTTCTGCATACTTCTGAACAAAAGCAAGTAAATTCAGGTAACATAAAACGCATTAAACAAATTACATGAAAAAATATATGTTTCTAAAACACTTCAATGTATCCGTTGATGATTTTGTTGATCCACCACCAAGAGTGAAACATACAACATATCAAAAGAAGGAAAAGGCAGAATCAAAACCAAAGAGATCATTAAGGAAAGATAAAACAGAAGAACAACCAGAACAACAACCATATTATGATTACGACGGAAAAAAAATCAACATAAGATGTGCAGTCAATAATCAAAAAGATTATATTGAAAATTTGTCAAAAGAGCAAAAGAAAGTTGTTAGAGAAATAGGGTTTGGTAGCATACTATCATTCAAGCTGCATTCAGTTCCACGCAAATTCGGATATTGGCTGGTAAAAAACTTTGATGCTGAAAATGATGAGATAAATACTGGAGTTGAAAAGATTAAGATCACAGCTGAATTGATCCAAAAGGTATTTCAAATACCAAATGGAAAAACAGAGATTGAGGAAAAATTGAGACCAAAAGAAACTGATCTTATAATTAAATTATGGCGCGGTCAATTCAGCAAAGATATTTTAAAGAAAATGTATGCTGCCAACTTGATTAAATATTTAAAATCAAGAAATGAGCTTGGAAGAATGTTCAAACTAAACTTCTTGGTTATATTTTTTACGGTCATGGCAGAGACAATGCAAAGTAGTAACGTTAATCAAAGATTCTTGCCATCGATGAAAAATGACAAAAAAAACCCAGGATTTTAATTGGTGTGAATATATTCCGAATGTTTTAAGGCGTACAAGAAGGCAATGGCCTGGAAATGACAAGCTCTTCAATGGTCCTATTGCATTGTTAGCGGTAAGAAATATGATCTTTAATTATTGCTACATATTTGCCGAATGCTTGTTTAGGCTGCTTGTTTATATTCTTTGTTTAAAATATGTTTGATTAAAACGCAATGTATATAAAGTTACAAAACGCAATGACTTGTTTATATTATTTGTTTGTTTGTTTAAAACGCAACGTTTATAAAGGTACAAAACGCAATAACTTGTTTATATGCTTTTTTCAAACTATGCTTTATTAAAACGCAATGTTTGTGTAAAACGCAATGTATTTAAAGTTACAAAAAATTAGTTGTGTAAGTTGTTTACAATGATTTATATTATAAAACGCAACAAAATTAGTATTGAGTATTTTTTTTTAAAACGCAATGATTCATACAGATTCTATATGCTTACAAAAAACAAGGATTTAACGATGCTGAAAACACTGAAGAGTTCTCTCTAGATAAAATTGACTCTACAACATTACAAGAATTTGAAGATGAATTGGAAATTGCTGCGCTAAATGAGGGGGGAGGTCTTGTAATGGATAAAAAGAAAAAAAGAGAAAAATGTCAGAAAGAATAAACAAAAAAAGAAAGATGAGGAGGAGGAGGATGAAATTTATGTTTATCCATCTGAATCCGAGAATGAAAACGAAGAAATTTTTCAAGATGAATCTGAAGAAAAAGATGAAGACGATGCTGAAGAACAACCAAACATCAATATCAACTCAGAAGAGATAGAAGATAGAAACACCTTACTTAAAGCTGCAACAGACTGGATTGAACAAGAGAATCAAGAGGATTTTCAAAACAGCCAGCTTAAAACCAATGAAACTGAGAAAACACAAACAGGAAGTGGAGGATCATGGGGCAATTCTTCATAAAACCATCAAAAGGAAATAAAGATAAATTATAGGTAGACAGTCAATGCCGATTGCGTAATTTCATGCCATCACAAATTCAAAGTGAAGGTCTTTCTGACATTCATTCAACAAAAAGTGGCGATGAAAATATGAAGAACATTGAAGGTAAAAAATCAAATGAAGAATATGTTGTGACTGCCTTGGATTATCATTTTAAAGGATTTGAAGAAGTTTTTGAAAGCATCCAATCACGCATAGATGAGATCATTGAAGAATATCCAAACAGTGAAAATGTTCAAAACAAAGTAAACGAATGGGCGTCATTGATTGAAAAATTCAACGATCAAGCTAAAAAACACAAGAAAGTTAATATTGATTCAACTCTGATCGAAACACTATCAAGATTTATAAATTTGAGCCAAAATGAAGACACCGAAAATCAAATCATTTCAACTCCATTGATTGTAAAACGCAATGATGATGCTACAAAACGCAATGAAGATAACACATTTGTAGTCCAGTCCTCCAATCCATAAAAAATCATTGAGAATGAACCTACACCGAGTCTGCAAGCACACATTGAAAACCCTTCATTGGTACAATCATCATTTAGCAAAGAAACTCCATCATTAATGTTGGAGATAATCAAAAGAAAGATGAAGAAGAAAAAAAAATCAAATAAAAAAAAATTCAAAATGATGAGGTACCATCCTTTGATTTGAAAATTTCTCAGTTGTCTTCAAATGTGGATGAAAATGAAGTGGAAGTTGATACTACTCGCCACGCTGCACAAACCGAAATTCAAATGGAATCTGAAAATAAAACAATCGAAAAAGAAGTTCAAATTACTGGAATACAAACAATGTTTGATAGAATTGAAGAACAGAAAACTGAAAAGGAAATCAGTGTTCTAATTCAAAACACATCATTCCTCAACCCACAAGAAGATCCGTATAAAACACCTGCAAAATCAGTTCAGCAAGAACAACCAACAACTGATATAACCTAAACAGAACAAATAATCACAAAGATGGTACGGCCAGATCGACAGAAAAATGTACCAGAAGTATTTTGTTTACCATACTATCAAAGACAAGTAGCAATGAAGGAAGCAAGAACGGCACACGAAAACAACATATCGGGATATGCTTTCCATGCAGAAGGAGAAATATTGTAAAAAATCATTTATATACACTAACACAAAACAAAAATCAAAATATTATATTTTAATTATTTTTTTTTGCAGGGACACTCTCTTTGAAATTAAAGATCATGTATTTCTGTCGAGATATGGTGCAGAAACAATGAGGTCAGGATTGGAAATCACCAGAAAAGTAATCAATTGTTGGGCATATATTTTGAATGAAGAAGAAAAAAGAAGATCAAAAGACAACAAAACTCCAAGATTTTTCTGTACTATTCGAATGCTGGTAAGATCTATAAAACGTAATTTGTCTGTTTTATAGAAATAATATATGTTTAATGAAGTTTTTTGAAGTTTGATTGAATAAACTTATATAAAACGCAATTGCCAGTTTTATTTCTTTCATAAAACGCAATGTATACTTTGTTTGAATGAAGTTTTATAAAACGCAACTGTATGTTTTATTACCTTCATAAAACGCATTAATATGTTAATTTGTTTAATGTTATGCAGGCTTTAACATCGAGTGATAAGGAAGAAACTGAAAAGGAAGAAAAAATGATAGAAGCATTCACAAAGAACAATGAAAAAATTCTTCAAGGTGCAAAGCTAAAAAGCATAAAAGATTTTAAAATTATCCTTGTCCCGACTCTCCATCAGAGCATTTCTTTGTGATCTCATTCAATCTTGAAGAGAAACAAATATTCATCATTGACAACAGTGCGAAAGCGGTCACAAATAAAGAAAAATATGGTGATGTGCCTGAAAATACAGTAAGTTTTCTGACTTATGCTTTTAAAACACAAATATAAACCACCTAATCTTTTTGTTTTTTTTCTGTAGAGGAATGCTTTGGCAGGTTACCTTAAATCTGTTGGATATGAAAATGCAGATGATATAAAGGGCATAACCCCTGTTAGAATGGAGATGAAATGGAGGGCAAAAGATAACGACATTGACTGTGGTATATTCTGTATGCGTCATATGGAATGTTATAATGGTGAAGAAGTCGAAAAATGGGATTGTGAGTTTAATGAGGAATATGAAGAAACTGCCATTATCAAGAAGGTTAAAAACAAAAAAACAAGTGAACAAGCAGACCGCACAACTTGATGATTTAAGAAGAAAGTTCATCGCAAAGATATTATTGCACGGAATCAACGAACGCAAAGATTATGTTATTGAGGACTCAAAGAAGTTTCGGAACCTCAGTGCAAAACTTAAAAAACAATCTTATGACACTAGTTTAGAAAGGATTAAAGAGAGGCTTGCTCTTGCTGGTTTACTTTGATTTAGAAATGCTACTTATTATAAAACGCAATGTTTTTTCTTTTAGCATAATTTTCATATAACGCAATATTTTGTTGATCTTGCTGGTTTACTTTGATTTAGAAATGCTACTTATTATAAAACGCAATGTTTTTTCTTTTAGCATAATTTTCATATAACGCAATATTTTGTTGATATATTTGCTTTAAAAAATATACTTAGAGTTACAAATGCTACTTTTTGTTTGTTATTTTAAAACGCAATATGTATCATTTCTTTTAAACATATTATTTAAAATTTGTACAATTTATCAATAAAAAACATAAATAATATGTTTAAAAGAAAGGATACATATATAGTGAAATGCTATTATGATAAAACGCAACATTTTAATAGTATGCTATAACTCAACATTGTCTATTTGTTTGTTATTTGACATAAGTTATTTATTCTAAAACGCATTACAAAGTGTTTCCTAATTATTCATTTCCAAACATATAACGCAATATATCTTTATAATGCAGTAAAAGTTTATTTACTATTTTTATAACGCAAAAAAAAAAAGGCTTAATGACAATAATGACAATCATAAAACTAATATATTATACTCTTTCTAAAACCCATTGTTATAAAATAATAATAAATGAGGAATTGATAAAGCAAAGAAAAAACTGATAGCTTAATGACAAAGAAATTGATTAGACAAAAAGCCTTAAAAAGCCTTTTAGATTCCTGATAAAATATTGTATGATTGAACAATCAATTCAAATAAAAAACTAAAATATAATCATTTTTATTATTAACACACTTGATACCAATCCCTCTACCAATCCATTATATAAGAACAAAAACCCTAAATTATTTTCACATTCCTCATACACCAATACCAACAACAAACACACACAAAAACCCTAAATGGCTAATCAACAACTATCAGTTTGGTGGGTACAAAGAGAGAATTTCGTTCTTCAATTTCTTGATGGAAAAAAAATAAGATACCATTCCGTTGCTTCTGTTCTTCAAAACTGTAATGAGAATGTGTTGAGAAGGATGAATGAAATAGGTATACCACCTGCTTATTACACAAATCAGACAGCCGCACTATTCAGAATTCTACACAAAAGATTTGGAAATCCGAATCAAACTGCAACTGAAGAAGCCCAAGTTACATCTTGGGAGTTCATTGAGGAAACTTTCAAAGTTTCAGTGACTTGGGACGATGGTGATGTGGAGATATATGACCCAAAGGACATATCTTCCAGTGAGGATATAAACTTTTTGAAGCAATTATCTGAAATGTCAATCATCAACAACTCTGCTAGCAAATTTGCAGAGAAGCTTCAAAAGGCAGTAGTCTCACAGGTTGAACTTTGGACTGAATCTGAAAGTGATGAGGAAATCCCTAATGGAAGCTTAGGGTTCTCATCTGAAGAAGAAACAAACTTTGATCCATGATGCTGATCTTGCTAGTAATTTTTATTTAATTTTGTGGTTTGTAAACATCATCTTTGTTTTAAACTATCATCATCTATATAACGCAATGTTAATGATATCCACTTGTATTTCATGTTTAATTTGATCTGTGTTATAATAAAACGCAATAATCAAAAAATTCCTTTACAGTATATTGTTCTATGTATAAAACGCAATAACAATATACTGTTGTTATCATAAAACGCAATTAACTAAAAAAACCTGATATTTATGGAGGATATCACAAAACGCAATAACAAAAAGAGCTGAAACCTATACATCATAAAAAGCAATGACAAATTTTTTTTCTTTCTTATTAATATCAGAATTTGACAGAATTTGTATACATACTTACATTGTATTGCTAGAATCTATAGCATTAGAAGAAACCTTATCTTTACATGTGCGACTGTTATGTCCTTTTCCACCACATACACGACACGATTTCTGGATCTTTGATGATTTCTGAATTGCAATCTCACGATTAGACTTGATCCTTTTTTGTACAGCGCATCCTTTGGTCCTTATTTTGATCGGGACACGAATCATAGAATCAAACTTTTCTACGTTCCCTCCAATATCAGCAAATCTTTCTTTGCGACTAGGAGGCGGCGCAGCAACCATAAACTCATCCGCTTTATCAATATAACTTTTAATATGATCTCTGTAACGACACAGCTCATCTAAATCCCCAACCAACCTATTAACCACATACTCATTTGCAACAACGATTTCTCAAAAAACTTTATCAATTTCACTATTCCTACCAATTTCATCAAACCGAATATTGCAATGAATTGATCCATTTGAAACAACATCTCTCATCCATCTTCTAAGAACATATCTTCTAGGAAACTCAGTTATATCATCATACCGTAGAACATAATATATATGGCGGCACAATATACCAAATTGTAACTTATACTTAAACCATCTTCTTGTTTGCTGTATTGAACCTGTAAATAAAATTAAAAAGCTATATAAAATTAGTGAAATGTAATATAAAACGCAATGAATAATAAATATAATACAGAAATTAAGTATATGATCATATAATGATAAAACGCAACAAATGATGGAAAAAATAAAACGCAATAGATGTGTAAAACAATATAAATTTAAAAAATTACCTTGAATAAAGATGGGCATGGCTGTTTGAAATCCTTTATTTCATAATATTGAACATCACCCACAGTATCATGAGACTTTGACATACACTTTGTAATGGCAGCATCAATTTCAATCTGAATATCTTTAAAAATTGTTTTGGTATATATTTCTGATGCTTGTTTCTCCAATACAAAGTCACTCCAGGTCTTAGACTGAATATACCTTGTATCATGATCATTCCTCCTATGCTCATGCCTTTGAAAATCCATTGCAGTCTCAAAATGAGTGAAAAATTCAACAAGTGTACATCTTAGATTGCAAAACTGACCAAAGAAGTAATTCTCGCTTTTACATCTAGACGTAGTACGCATAAGACCAGCCAAATTCTTTCCATGGTAATAAGAGGGAATCCAATCAAATCGAAGATCGTACATATCTTTTAACCACTCATGATTTTCCAATCCAAAAGTAGACATTATTGAATGCCACTCAGTTTCAAAATCTTCTGGAATAATAGTATCATTCCAAACAACATGAGTCATTCTTGTATTAAAATCAATGTTTGATGACAAAACAGGACCAACCTGTATAAAAAGCAATAAAATTATTAAACATAAAACACATTAATTTAAAACGCAATATCATGAAAATGATAAACATAATGCATTAATGGTAAAACGCAATTGTTTTGTTATATTAAAAAGCAATTCTATTGATAAAAATGTTTGGGGATCTTATTGTATAATACATAAAACGCAATAATAAACCTATATAAAAATTGTAGTTTATTATATCATAAAACGCAGTATAATACCTTTGTCTTCAATTTCTCCCATATATGCCACATACATAACCTATGCCTACTTCTTGAAAGTACATCCTTAATAGCTCTCTTCATTGCAGCATCTTGATCAGTAACAACAACTTTAGGCTCATTTCCAAAAGCATTAACAAAGCACCTTAAAAGCCATCTATAAGAATCTGAAGTCTCAGAACCAAGTAATGCACCACCAAATGTGACATTCCTAAAATGATTATCAATCCCAGTAAATGGTACAAAAACCAAATCATATCTACATAAAACAAATTAATAAAGCATTAGAAAAATTGAACAGGAATATATAACGCAATAGAATAAAGCATTAGAAAAATTGAACAGGAATATATAACACAAATTAATAAAGCATTAGAAAAATTGAGCAGACAATATATCTTATTTTCACTAAATCACCACTTTTCCAAGAAGTATTTTTTTCTTGCAGAAAAACCTGCAGCAAGTGCATATCTCTGATAAAACGCAAAAGCCTCATCAAATGATTTAAAAAACATTCCAACAGAAGGTATAATGGATCCACTGACTTTAGGTTTGAAAAACTTTCTTCCACTGTTTAAGCATACACGTTCCTCCCACTTAGAAATGTGATCTGAAACAATGAACAAATAACTATAAAACGCAATACCTCTTATATAATAATGTTTTTAGTGTTAAATCTCAAAATATGTTAATAAAAATTTAAAAATACAGACCTTTAAAGTTTGTATACGAGCTAATATAGTTAAAAGCATAAAACGTAATACGTTCAGTAAAACGCATCAAATAATGAACAAACAAAACAATGTATGAAACGAACAAAACTCTAAAATTGTACAACAATGACAGTTATTGTTTTATATTACATCAATCTTAAATTTTAAGTTTGTATGCATATAATTTGAATCAAATCATAAAACGCAACTCTTCACTAAAACACAATAATTGATGAAGAAACAAAACGAACAAATTATGTTAAATTATACAACAATAACAATTAAACTTATGAAAAATCAAATATTAATAACAGAAAGACGAATTATAAAACGTAAAACAATGAATTTCGGCAAAATAACAAAAAAGTTACTCAAAATTGAAGCTAAACTTACCAACAGAATCTGAAGAAGACATTGAGGTTATCGAATTGACGAACGAAACAAGATTATTGCTTGAAAAAAGGTGAATTTGCGATCAATTGCGATTTAGGGTTATAGAATCTTCAATTCTGTTATGAAATTGATGAATTAAGAAGAGAGGTAACAGAATCTAAAATCGTATTAGAAAGAAGATATGATAATGTAAAATGACGAAAAAGCCCACACGTCCAAATTTTAAAAATAGCAGATGAACGGCTAAGATTGCTTCCTATACTTCCTAGAGAATATAAACTTCCTATTCGATCCCCACCCGGTATTTAGATATGGTTATAACACTTATTTTGTAGTATTACTTAAAAAATGTTTGTACGTGTGAGTGGCAAGCAAAACTTCAAAAGAAAATAACTCATCTTAAAGGGAATGCCCAATATTGAACACGGGTCTCTTTTGTAAATAGGGCTGGCATATCGTGTATACCCGTACACGATAAGACACGATACACGAAATCCCATACACGAACACGACACGATAACTTATCGTGTCCCTTTTTTCAAACACGAACATGAACACGACATGATATACACGAAAATTACATGTTAATACCTGTTAACACGACTGTTCGACTGTTATACACGAAAATTACCTGTTAATACTTGTTAACACGAAACAAAACACGAACATGACATGCTATCTGAGAGTTACAGAGGGAGTTTAGGGTTTTATTTTTTTGAATTGAATAAGGAATGAAAATATAAAGGAATTAAGGAACTCACACGCACATGGCTGATGAGTTTTATTTAATTTAATTTCTTATCGTGTACTAACGGGTATTAACAGGTAAACAGGTATTTAACTTGTTTATACACGAAAATTAACAGGTAATCTCGTGTCTACCTGTTTGGTACACGATATCTGTTAAGGCTATACACGATACCTGTTAACTTCGTGTAGGTTCGTGTCATGTATTCATGTATTTGTGTAAAATTACCAGCCCTATTTATAAACAGAAGGCCTCTTCACAACCAAACCGCAATAATGCTTCACAAATTATACAAAACAAAAAAATGGTAGTGGTTACCGTAGAAACCGGCCACCAATTATTATAGACATAGTATGAATTGTGGATATTCTTTTTGTTAAGGGTGTAATAAGGAGTGGTTAAACACTTTGGAGTGGCAAACCAAAAAACCGACCAATCAGAGCGCGCCATGTCAATCAGTCAAAAGTGTTTAAACTTTGGTGAAAAGTGTTGACAATGGTTTAGACACTTGATGAAGTGGTAAACTATTTAAAAAAAAAAGGAAAAAGTTGTGATTGGTTGAGATGGCATGGACCCCACTCCTTATCATGGTTGCAAAAGTCTCTAGGCGCTCCCTAGTCGGATTCGGGAGTACTCGGGGAGTAATTGGCCTGGGAGAAGAGTACTCGTGCCTCGGCAACCTACCTTGTAGCGAGTACTCGGGGAGTACTCGGAGCCTAGGCGGGACTTTTACAACCATGCTCCTTATACACACACACACTTCTTCACCGCTCGACATCATCCCACCGATTTGGTAAACTTTGGTGACTAAACTTTTGTAAGGGGTGGTGTTTACCGAGTGGTAAATTTGCCACACTTTACCGATTCCCTCTCCCTACACCCTAAGACATGTAAATAGTTATTGCAAACGTGCTATCCAACATTCAATTCAATTCAATTCAAACTACAATAATGAGTAAATAGTTATTGCAAACCTACTATTCCAATATTCAAACTATAATAATGCGTAAATAGTTATTGCAAACCTACTCTTCCAATATTTGTCACGTCTCAAATTTTATTTTCACACCTTTTATACGGGTCGTATAGGGTTATACGACATATATAAAATAACCTGACATGACAAATATTAAGTCGTATAATGTTATATGTCTCGTATAGATGGGGAAAATGTTAGATCGTTTAACATCCTATACGGGTCGTATAACATTATATGAGATTTGGGTCATATAACATTATATGGGTCGTATAACATTGTATACGGCTCGTATAATATTATACGGCTCGTATACATAGAGATAAAAAACATTCTCTCACATATTTTCTATGTAAGATTCTCATGTATGGCCCGTATAGCTCTACACGAGTTGTATAGCTATAGAGGTGTGAAAAAAATTTATGGGTGTGAGAATGAGGAGAGCATATTCAAACTAGAACAGGGGCGGACCTACCCTATGGTGTGGGTGGGCGGCCGCACCCCTTGAAAAAAAAAGTTTTAGTGGTATTTTCCGTGAAAAATCCCGACCGCACCCCTTGGAAATTTTCGTCCGCACCCCTTAGAAAAAAATGTTTGGAATTTATATAAAAAAAATTGTGAACACGGATTGAAACCCGACCCAATTATGTAAACAACTTACCCACTAACCTCTTTAATAAAACTTGAATTCATTCCATTAGGCCCAATAAGTTAATATCAATTCAAGCCCAACCCAAATACAACTTTAATCAAACAAAATTAGTTCAGTTAAAAAAAAAAAAAAAAAAAAAAAAAAAAAACCCAATCGACTGCCAGGTTTGTGCGACTCTCACCCTCCCTCTGCCTCACCTCACTGCCAGCGACCTGCGACACCCCCACCCCCGACGGCGAACCGACCCTACCCGAACCGAATTTTTATTTATATATATCTAGGCGGCCTAAAATTTTTAAAAATATTTCGCACCCCATGGAAAAATTTATGGGTCCGCCGCTGAACTAGAATATTGAGTAAGTTGTCTTTTTATTGATGTAGTATCAACATTTTTCAACAAAGACGGCAATCTTAGGGTGAGAGGGGCACTCCCCTCTTAGGGGAGTCCCCTCTGTTACGCACACCCAATCAGGTTATGCCACGTCAACTCCCCTTACACCCCAATTTGATGGCGGCACTCCCTCTTAGGGGACTTTTTTTTATTAAAAAAAAGGAAAATCACTGATTGGTGTCCCCCCCCCCCCCCCCCCCCCCGATTCCCCTCCCCGCGGTGATGGCGGCGGTGTTCCCGATCGGGGAATGAGGTCACCGATCCCCCTCCCCGCTAGTGCCCCGTACACCCTTACAACACTGAAAACATGACAAACCAATAATTCACACTTTTTGCTTGATCTTCTCTAATTTTTATCATGACAAAAGATTTATGCAATCCGAAACCAAAATCGTGGGTACCACATTTTTCAATCTTCACATTTAAGTTTTTCGCCATTGCTTTAACTAATAGGACATCCGTAATGTAAGACCCATTTCGTTTACCATTTTTTATTAATTTTATAACATAACTCAAAATATGGTTACATTTTTTTAATATATTATAACACATAAGTAGAAGCGGTTTTAGAGGCTCGCTATAATCGCAACTCATATCACATATACATGCATAGTTAAGTTGCGTACAAGTTATTATCAAACACCATAACTGTTTGACCTATAAAAGAACATATAAATATTCAAAAGCCAAAACATGACATCATGATCGACAAATAAACAGTAATAAAGCACTCTCCTCCCAAAGATAGTGAATCTTGAACACTAATCAGAACATATGTTGAAGACATGGAAACATCTGTTCAACCCTTGGACCCACTGTTAAAGAAGAACCAAGCACTGATCAAGGCCAAAGTCCTGTTCAAGAAGATTAAACATCTGTTCAGGCCAAACAAATGTTTTGAACAAAGCAGCAGCGATTTAAAGATCAGAGGTTTCATCAATACAATAGTACTTGCTTTGTAACAGACTTTTCATGTAATAGATCAGATGTTCCACAGATGTTTGCTAACATCTATGGAATCTTTTCTGTTAGGATTGTTCGATGTCACTATCAGGGTGATGTCAGCTGATTGCAAACAGACATTTTGTATTTAGTATAAATAGATCTCACTTGTTAGAGATCTATTCATCTATGGAATCTTAACACATTCTCTTTTGTACACACAGATTTGTGAGTGATTAGGCTGAGTGGGAGATTGTAAAATCATTAGACTGTAATTGTAATAATTGGATTTCAATATAAAGCAGTTTCGATATATCTTCCTACTTCTGTCTTTGCGTTATTTAACTTTCAATTTATAAATTGTTAGTTCTTATTTTGCTTAAAAACCACATGTTTGATAAACTCAGATCGTACAGCTGGTATCAGAGCTTGGTCATATTAAACTTGATTTCACAATCAGTTTAATATTCAAAGATCAGCTCACAAAGATCCAATATGTTTGTAACTCCGAGTTGTGGAGTGTTGAATTCAAAAGTAATTCACACGTACTTTTTTCTTCTTCAAAAGAACAAAAGAGATGACACAAAATGATCCCCTTAACACCGGCTTCAATAACAAGCCTCCTATGCTTGTTAGATCTGAGTGTAATATCTGGCAACGTAGGATGGCTCACGTGCTTGCTTAACAGAACACCGGGTGTTGGAAGTTCGCTATTTTCGGATCTCACATTCCAATGCTACCTAGTGCCGAAAACCCGAGTGTTCAAGAGCCAAAGAAGTCGGAAAACTACTCAGAGTAAGATTTCCAAAATTTTGAGCTAGATGCAAAGGCCATTAGCATTGTGTTTGTGGCTCTGCCAAATGAAATCTATGACGGTCTGTTACATTGCAAAAGTGCTATAGCGTTATGGGATGCAATGAAAGAGCAGTTTAGTGGAACGAAGGATGTGGTCGAGAATACTCGAGAAATCCTTAACCAACAATATGAGACTTTCACACACCTCAAGGGAGAAACCTTTACACAATAGTTTGAGAGGTTTTCATGTTTAAACAGTGAATTAAAGTTGGTAAACAAGGAATTTCCTAAATCAACTTTAAATAACAGAATTTTAAGATCACTTCCTGAGAAGTGTGACACAATAGCCATAGTGATGAGAACAACCCCTGACTTCAAAGACCTGACCCTAACTCAACTTCATAGAAAGCTCTTATCATTTTGGAAAGAGCTTGTCTAGTAAAAGAAGCTCCACGAAACTGGAAAAGTGTCCGGCGATTATGTTTTTGGAAATAAGTCACTTCTGAGTCGGGAAGGATCATCTTCAGGAATACAGAATGATCAAAGTTTTAATCACTGCATTGATATATCAGCTGCAATCAATTTTGACCAATGTTCCTCAAACTGTGCATTCACAACAAAAGATGATAGTCATGGTCATGATAGTTTGTCATTTATCCTTGATGATCTAAAACATATTGATCCCATGGACTTAGAGGAAATGGATATTCTGCACCAACTAGCCCTAGTAAGTCTCAGAGTCAACAACTTTTATAAAAGAACTGGTAGGAGATATCCAGGACTTAATGGAAGGTCAAGGGTAGGGTTGGATGAATTCAAGATAAAGTGTTATAAGTGTAATATGCTAAGTCATTTTGCTAGGGAATGTAGAAATCAAACAAGTAATTCTACACTGGTCATAACCTATCCAAATCAAAGACCTCAATCAAACAATCAACAACACTTATATCAAAATACCCAAAATACCCCTGCACCAAATTTTCAAAACACTGCCCATTTTGCACAAAGCATTAGTCCTGTTCCTATGCAGTATATCTAAGAACATTGATGTGATTAAAATACAACATATAAGCTATGTCAAATACGGCATAAAAGCAACCATTTTTAGTACTAATGTTGGAAAAAGCTCGTGTTTTCGTTCCTTTTAGATTTTCAGGGATAAAAGATCGTGAATTTGCAAAAGGAGCAAAAAGACAGCAAAATCCAACATAAATGTAAAGAAGAAGGAATTGCCGCTGCTTGCCAAGCCCCGATTCACGTCCAAACCTCAAAATAACAAAGAACAGGAGGCTGACACTGGGTCGTGTCCATCAGACACGGGCCGTGTCCAATGGTGGATACTGGGCAGAAGAAAAAGACAACTGCAAAAGACAAAAATGACAGCCAACACTGGGCCGTGCTAAGCCAGCACGGGGCGTGGTCAACTCAAAGATTTGCAGAATCTACGATAGTATAGCAAGTACTTTGGCCATGGGCTGTGCCGTTGACACACGAGGCCGTTTTAGTACAACATCTAACAAGCAGTTAATGAGGAAGAGAGAGAGAGAGATGGGCACGAGGCCATGCCAGCCAGGTACGGGCTGTGCTAAAGCTTCTGAAGACAGCTATAAATAGGAGTGCTTGGTTTCGCTTCAATTCATCCATTTGCAAACCACTTCTCTCTCACTTGCCACCACTCCACCACCACCACTACAACACCATCAACCACCACCATCATCCATTTTCCATCTTGAGAGTGTGTGTATGTAGTCTCGGGATCCAAGATTGATCGTAAGAATCTTTGTCAAACAAAGGCCATGCTTGGCTAAGTTCTTACATCACTTGGTGAAGACTTATCTTTTATGTATTTCTTTTAATGTTTTCCAATCTTTGGCTACCTTTTAATTGGGTATGTATTAATGACTTTAATAATTAGTTTTTTTATATTGAAGGCGAATTTATTCAAATACTCTTCATATGTTCGTTTACTCAACATGTTCATGTCTTTACGGTCTATATAAAGCATGTTAATTAACCCAAAAGGGAGATTAGAAGGGTGGTTTGGGTAATTGTATGTCTCGTTCAATGTATAGATCCTGCGAGAACCTGGTTCAAGCGTAGTAACACCTCACGAGTCGGAGCGGACATTGCCCACCATGTGAGAGGTGCAAAAAGCTTGAATCCCTTATTCTTAAACTACTATTAAAACTTTAAACCAACCCCGCGAGGACTGTATCCCTGCTAACTCAGACCAACGGGTTGAGGGTGATCGCCACTTTTTACGAGGGGTCCACCACATTTTGCATTAATAACTTACTTAATTATCTTTCAATATTCCGACCTAGTGGGATTGTATCCTTGTTGACTCAAACCACTAGGTTGAGGGTAACGTCGCATCCAAAAGAGGGGCCTACTACCATAACTAAGACAATCTCTTAAAATGCCCAAAGTGCGAAAATCATCAAAAGGGTACATGAAAGCTAAGTGGGATCTAAGTGATTCTTTCTTGTCTATCATTTTTATTTTATTTTTATTTTCTATTTTTATCTTTTAATTAGTTTAAAAATCTTTTCTCAAAAGTTGGTTCGATTAGACGTTGACGATAAGCCGATACTAAAAGCTCTTGTGTCCTTGGACGACCTCGGTATCTTGCCATCACTATACTAAGTCCGCGATGGGTATGCTTGCCCTAGCGTGTGTGTAGATTGATAGCAGAATATCGTGTTTTATAAATTTAAAATTTGAAATCGGCGAGTAAAAAGAGCTAAAAAATATAACTAAAAAATATAGACACCCCCACGCAAGTCAAGTTTTTGGCGCCGTTGTCAGGGACACAAGGATCTTAGAAAATCTTAAAATTAACGGCCTAATCATTTTTTTATGTTTTCCTTTTATTTTTCCTCTTTCCCCAAAAAATCATGCTCTCTGCAGATTTAGCACGGGGCCGTGTGGGATCAGCACGGGCTGTGTTAAATCTGTAGTATATGGGAAAACCTGTTTTTTTTACTGGAAATCTGGACATGGGGTCGTGTTACAGGAGCACGGAGCCGTGCTGAATTTCCAGTATTGGGAACCTGAAAACAAAAAGTTTTTCCTAGACAGCACGGGCCGTGCCAGCCATAGCACGGGGCCACGCTACCCTTCTGATCAAGCTTTCTTTTTGTTTTTGTTCGCAGAAAATCACACAATTCTGTATAATTCGCAGGAATACAGTTTGGTGCATGACCTCCACTTCCGACAAAGACATAAAAGTACCGCTTGACGAACCCGAGCGCTTTTTAAGATAACGCCTTAAAGCCAACAACCAACAAAAAGCCTCGATCCAAAACTCCCCTATGGCGGATCAACGCACTCTAATAAATTTCCTATGACCTATGGTCGGTAATCTTGGAGCCGCTATTAACCCTCCTAATGTCGATGCTAACAACTTTGAGCTTCGACAACACCTTATCCAAATGCTCCAAAATTCCGCTACTTTCCATAGCCTAGCCGATGAAGGTCCCCATTTACATATTACCAACTTCTTGGAAATATGTGACATCTTCCGGATCAACGGGGCCTCTAGCGATGCCGTTAGACTCCGTATGTTTCCTTTTTTCCCTCAAAGACCGAGCGAAAGATTGGTTAAACACCCTCCCAAGTGGGTCCGTACACACTTGGGATGAACTTGCCCAAAAATTTCTCTACAAATATTTTCCTCCCGCTAAAACCGCCAAACTCATGAGCGAGATCAACTCCTACTCTCAAGAAGACGGGGAATCCTTGTATAAGACATGAGAAAGGTTTAAGGAGCTACTAAGGAAATGCCCGCATCACGGTCTTGAACGTTGGCAACAAGTGTCCAACTTCTACAACATACTCTTGCCGCACACAAGGCAAATCCTTGATTCCGGCTTCGGGGGACTTCTTGGGAATCGGCGACCCGAGGAAATTTATAATCAAATTGAAGACTTTGCTCAAAACAGTTTTCAATTCAATGGCACACTCTTAGGGGCTCAAAGTCTATAGCCCCGGGCGCCCACAGAGTAGATGAATCCACTTCTTTGCAAGCCCAAATCGAAGCCTTAACCAATAAAATAAAGAAACTTGAATTGAACAAAACGGCTAATGTTATGGCTTATGAAGGATGCGGCGGCCCGCATGAAAACTAGAGTTGTATAAAAGATCTAGAAAATCAAACAGAAGTGGTAAATTACCTAAATAACCGGCCACGAGCACCGGGAGTCCAAAGTAACACTTTCACTCTCGAGTGGCGTAATCATCCCAACTTTGGTTGGAGGGAATCAGGGGGTAATAAACAACAAAATCAAAATCAACGATCTAACTTTCAATAACAACCACAAAATGGGCAACAAAGTTTTCAATCACAACAAGGAGGAAGAGAAAGGCTTGAGGATATTATCATTCGCCTCTTCTCCGAATCCGATAAAAGATACTTGGAAAGGTTCTCATAAACCGAAACAGAAATAAGAAACCAACGGGCTAGTATTCAAAATCTCGAAAAACAATTTAGTCAACTAGCCCAACATTTCGCCGAAAGACCACAAGGAGCCTTACCAAGTAACACCGAAACAAACCCAAAATCCCAAGTAAATGTAAATAATCTAAGAAGCCGGAAGGTAGGACCCGAGAGTGAGCCAACCCCACAACAAAACAATCCAATCCAAGCTGAAACGCCCACCAACAATAACCAAGAAAACACTCAACCCCGAAACAACGACACCGACACAACCAAACAACCTCCGGTCCCTTACCCCGGCCGTTTACTTCGGAAAAAAAGACCGACGAACAATTTACTAAGTTCGTGAGCTTGCTTAAACAACTACACATCAATCTTCCTTTTGTAGAGGTCCTCACTCAAATACCAAAGTACTCTAAGTTTATGAGAGACTTCCTCACTCACAAAAGAAAGATTGAAACCATCCAACAAGTCACCCTTAGTTAAGAATTCTCGACAGCACTCCTCAACAAGCTCCCCTAAAAGAAGATTGATCCCGGAAGCTTCACCATTCCTTGCTCTATTGGCGGATCGCCAATAAGCAATGCACTAGCCGACTTAGGGGCTTGCATTAATTTAGTGCCGGCCTCTATGTTCAACCGACTAGGATTGGGAAAACTAAATCTTATGAAAATGAGCATCCAACTTGCGGACCGGTCGGTAAAATACCCTCAAGGTGTCATAGAAAACTTATTGATAAAGGTAGGAGAATTTGTTTTTCCTGCCGACTTTGTTATCCTAGACATGGAAGAAGACACCGAAATTCCGCTCATACTAGAACGACCTTTCCTTGCCACCGCACGAGCTATGGTAGATATGGGCGAAGGACAACTAACATTGAGGGTTGGTGAAAAAGAGATCAAGTTTGAAGTTGGGCAACGAGCGGAGGATGATCCGGTCAAATACCTCAACGCGATTAACTCAAGCTTAAACGATGCAATGTAACGCTTCAACTCGGGATGTGAGTCATCCTGCGCGGGTAACATTTGACCAACTTTGGGTCTAGCCAAGGACCCTTATAAACTTGGCGCACCATGGAGGCATTCCATGGACTATCCATTAGTTTAGTAGTTTAATCTTAGTTTAAATTTTGTTTAATTTTAGCTTAATATCTAGTTTAACGTTTTCTTTCGAGTATCTAGCTTTGTACGAGTAAGACACACTCAACAAAGGAAAATGGATGATGAAATGGAACCCATGCACGTAAAACAGAAGCCTTCCGACTCATTTTCTACAAAACAGTGGCTGCAGCACGGGGCCGTGTTCACTCAGCACGCCCCCGTGCCCGTCTTACTAATGTCAAACATTCCCTGTCCAAGAAGGTGGCACAAGCCGTACTCACCTAGCACGCCCCAGTGGCCACCCCACTGTAAGTATTCTTTTTTCATTTGGTACTGGGACTTTGGACACGGGGCCGTGCTGCAAGTTCCAGTAACAAATTTTTATTTTGTTATTTTCATACTTTTTACACATTTTTCCAAAATAAATCATTTTTGTGACACATTGGGGACAATGTGTAATTTAAGTGTTTGGGGGGGGGGGGGGGGGGAGATAATAAAAACCTTGAATCATTTGTCCTAAATCAAGCCTTACACAAAACTCACCTTGGAACCGCTAAACCCACCAAACTTTTTCAAAAATTTTCTTTTCATTTTTTTTACTTATCTTAAGTTTAGTTGGGTAAACAAGTTCTATTTTTTTTTACAAATTTACAACCGATAGCGTCGTGAAAAAACAACCAATTTAGAAAAAATTACGAAAACGGGCATGATAAATCTTTGTAAAATTTGATTATATATACATTTTTACACTGTGACTCTTTTCCCACAAAAGTGAGTTTTGAGCCATTACCGAGCATAAAAATATACATCTTTACTAATTGCTCAATCTTCGTTTCTTGTGTGAATAGCCCGTTTGTTTCTCACGAATCTAGAACTTGACAACCCGATACATTCCAAGTCTTTACCGACAAAAATCCAAGTAAGTAAATGATAGAGGCATTAGGACAAATACATTTTTCAAACAAAACCTTTATTTTCTTTGCTTTACCCAAAAACACCCCCTTAGTAAACCCTTTGAGCTTTAAGAACCTTTTTCATTTCAAATCCACAAAAAACCACCCTTTTCATTTTTCATTTTTCATCTTTCATTTTTGTTAACTTATCATTTGTCCTAAATCAAGCCTTACACAAAACTCACATTGGAACCGCTAAACACCCCAAACTTTTTCAAAAATTTTCTTTTCATTTTTTTTACTTATCTTAAGTTTAGTTGGGTAAACAAGTACTAAATTTTTTTTTACAAATTTACAACCGATAGCGTCGTGATAAAAACAACCAATTTAGAAAAATTATGAAAACGGGCATGATAAATCTTTGTAAAATTTGATTATATATACATTTTTACACTATGACCCTTTTTCCCACAAAAGTGAGTTTTGAGCCATTACCGAGCATAAAAATATATATCTTTACTAATTGCTCAATCTTCGTTTCTTGTGTGAATAGCCCGTTTGGTTCTCACGAATCTAGAAGTTGACAACCCGATACATTCCAAATCCTTACCGATAAAAATCCAAGTAAGTAAATGATAGAGGCATTAGGACAAACACATTTTTCAAACAAAACCTTTATTTTCTTTGCTTTACCCAAAAACACCCCCTTGGTAAACCCTTTGAGCCTTAAAAACCATTTTCATTTCAAACCCCCCAAAAAAACTACTCTTTTCATTTTTCATCTTTTATTTTTGTAAATTTATTAGTTACGAAATTACGACTACGGCTCAGTTCCAACTTTGGCAACAAAAAAAATCAGAAAAATTAGAAAAACATGCCAAAGTATTTTTTTGCTAAGCCAAAGAAGCAATAGAAAAACCGATAATTTACGTTTTACCCTTTTTTAATAAACCTTACCAAACCCGAACCACCACCTACCCTTCAAAGTGCTCTTGATACTTATAAGGATTTAACGTCAAAAGGAGGAGGTTTGATTGATTGTCAAGCCTATGGTAGGAGTAAGTTCAAAATCGTGCACAAGCGTTTCACTTAATATTGGCCGAGTGTTGAGTGAATACTTGTGAGGTTTGTAAAATTGTATATAACTAAATAGAATTTTATAAAGGCATATTATGCCCAAAGTAAATAATTTTTTAATTAAATTCTAAACAAATCATGATGAATATGATTGTAAATAAAATAAAAACAGAATAAATTTAGAATTTGAATACCCGACACTCTATAGATAGAATCCAAAAATCTTCTCTTCTACCTATTCCATTCGGGTGTGTAAGCCACGTAATAGAGTTTTGCTTAAGGACAAGCAAAGATTCAAGTGTGGGGGTATTTGATGTGATTAAAATACAACATATAAATTATGTCAAATACGGCATAAAAGCAACCCTTTTTAGTATTAATGTTGGAAAAAGCTCGTGTTTTCGTTCCTTTTAGATTTTCAGGGATAAAACGACTTAAATTTGCAAAAGTAGCAAAAAGATAGCAAAATCCATCATAAATGTAAAGAAGAAGGAATTGTCGCTGCATGCTAAGCCCTGATTCACATCCAAAACTCAAAATAACAAAAACAGAAGGCTGACACGGGGCCGTGTCCATCAGACACGGGCAGTGTCCAAGGGTGGATACTGGGCAGAAGAAAAAGACAACTGCAAAAGACAAAAACGGCAGCCAACACGATGCCGTGCTAAGCCAGCACGGGGCGTGGTCAACTCAAAGATTTGTAGAATCTACGACAGTACAACAAGTACTTGGGCCACGGGCCGTGCTGTTGTCACACGGGGTCATGTTAGTACAACATCTGACAAGCGGTTAATGAGGAAGAGAGAGAGAGAGAGAGAGAGATAGGGATGGGGTCGTGCCAGCCAGTCACGGGCTGTGCTGAAGCTTTTGAAGACAGCTATAAATAGGAGTGCTTGGTTCCACTTAAACTCATCCCTTGGCAAACCACTTCTCTCTCACTTGCCACCACTCCACCACCACTACAACACCATCATGCACCACCATCATCCATTTTCCATCTTGAGAGTGTGTGTGTGTGTAGTCTCGGGATCCAAGATTGATCTTAAAAATCTTTGTCAAACAAAGGCCATGCTTGGCTAAGTTCTTACATCACTTGGTGAAGACTTATCTTTTATGTATTTCTTTTATGATTTCCAATCTTTGGCTACTTTTTAATTGGGTATGTATTAATGACTTTAATAATTAGTTTTTTTATATTGAAGGCGAATTTATTCAAATACTCTTCATATGTTCGTTTACTCAACATGTTCATGTCTTTACGGTCTATATAAAGCATGCTAATTAACCCGAAAAGGGAGATTAGAAGGGTGGTTTGGGAAATTCTATGTTTCGTTCAGTGTAGAGATCCTGCGAGAACATGGTTCAAGCCTAGTAACACCTCACGAGTCGGAGCGGGCATTGCCCACCACGGGAGAGGTGCAAAAAGCTTGAATCCCTTATTCTTAAACTACTATTAAAACTTTAAACCAACCCCGCGAGGACTGTATCCCTACTGACTCAGACCAACGAGTTGAGGGTGATCGCCACCTTTTACGAGGGGTCCACCACATTTTGCATTAATAACTTACTTAATTATCTTTCAATATTCCGACCTAGTGGGATTGTATCCTTGCTGACTCAAATCACTAGGTTGAGGGTAACGTCGCCTCCAAAAGAGGGGCCTATTACTATAACTAAGATAATCTCTTAAAATGCCCAAAGTGCGAAAATCATCAAAAGGGTAACCGAAATATAAGTGGATCCAAGTGATTCTTTCTTGTCTATCATTTTTATTTTATTTTTATTTTCTGTTTTTATCTTTTAATTTGTTTAAAAATCTTTTCTTAAAAGTTGGTTCGATTAGACGTTGACGATAAGCCGGTACTAAAAGCTCTTGTGTCCTTGGACAACCTCGGTATCTTGCCATCGCTATACTACGTCCGCGATGGGTATACTTGCCCCAGCGTGTGTGTAGAGTGATAGTAGAATATCGTGTTTTATAAATTTAAAACTTGAATTCGGCGAGTAAAAAGAGCTAAAATATAACTAAAAAATATAGATACCCGCACGCACGTCAAACATGTTCCTCAAGTTCAATACGTTCAGATGCCTATCTCACATGGTCAAGCCCCTCTGACCACTCCTGCTCCTATACTTGCAGAGGCCACTCAACAAAGTTTTTTCACTCAAGGCTTTGTTGATTGGAGTAGTTTACCAGAAGATCTAACTAATGAAAACTTAGCTCTAATAACAAAGACTAATTATGAACATGAGAATTTCTGTTTTATGGCAATTGAATGTATCTACAGTGAAGCTGATCAATAAATAGGAAAGAGTGTTGGTGAAATTGTTGAGAACCTAGAACAAACATCTGTTTGTGAAGAAGGCCATGCAGTAGGGATTGAAGAAGATCATCCTCAAAGTTCCAGTGAATGCATTAATGCTGATTTTGTGCAAGTTGTTGTCTCCAAGGTATCACCTCACATTCTCAAAGAATTGTGTTCAGACAAATATATCATAGCATTTGAAACATTAAAGAGGTGAATGAAAACCTTATGGAGAAGGTTCAAGTTAGGGGCTGTTTGGCAACTTCTGAATGGTTAAGTGTTGAACCAGTAAGAGGTCTGAAGCATTAAGTGTTGAATTAATAAGAGGTCTGAACCATTAAGAGCCAGTATAATGCTTAACAGTTCAAATGCAAATGTCTGACCAATTCAGAGTAGAGGTCTTAACCATTCAGACTCTGTATAATGCTTAACCATTCAGAGATAAATGTCTGAACCATTCAGATATCTGCTCCCGAAACAAACAGTTTGAACCATTAAGTGTTGAACCAGTAAGAGGTCTGAAATATTAAAAACTTCATTAAGAGCTAAACAAATAGCCCCTTAGTGAAATTGTTCTTGAAAAATTAAAAAGAGATTTTAAAACAAGACGAACTGAAAGGACCAATAGAGCAGCAACCTTAAACATGAAGCAACCATAACCAAGGACCAACTCCAAACTATGATAAAAAAATATCAGCATTGTAAAAAAGGAGCTTAAATCTACCCAAATCACTTGTGAAAAATGGGTAGAGACATGTACTAGTTATGAGATACTTCTAGAAAAACAAATCAAGAGCAATGTGAAGTTTGGAGTTGGATTCAGAAAACATGATATTGACCCATCTTCAACAGAAAACACTCACATTGAATCTCAAACGGTTGAAGTGAAATCAACCAACTCAAGTAGGGAAGAAATGTGGATCACAGAACAAAGTGGTAAAATGATCACTCTTGAAAAAACCACAAAGTTCAATTCAGACTGAAAAAGAAAAATATGAATTTAAACCTACATGGTCTGATGAATGTAATGTGCTTGAAAACTTCAAACCCATTGACGTTATAAACCCATATGGGCTCAAAGTATAACAGCCCTCCTAAAACACCCGTGACACCCCTAACGCTCTTAATTTACCCCATATACTCGTAAACGGCCCTAAATAACATTAATATTAATAAAAATCAAATAAAACAAATGAATAACGTCTCTCGCGGGACGCGACCCCTTGGGCTTGTGAGCCACGAGCCACGACTAAGTTACGGCTGGCGAGCCCTACGGTTGCCACGTGTCATGTTACGTGCGAAACCTACACCCCTGATTCACTAAAGCTAGACCCTAGCTTACCTAGCTCGCGGGCCGCGAAGGAAGTGGGGTGGGGACTCGATGGGCATGAGCCGCCCTTTGACCAGCCTATATAAAGAGGCCTCTGGCCTCAGTTTCATTTCGTTCGGAATTTCTTTCTCTCTCAAATCTCTAGTAGGCAAATTATATCAGGAATAATACCCCTAAAAAGCGAAGCTCTGCCTCGTTGTAAGTATTATAACCCCCGATCACATATTCGTTACCCTACCCGATTGATCTAGGGCTCCGTAACGCATGTCAAGGCTCTGCCTGACTCAGTTCGTTGGAGTTCTGTCTCGTGTTGTATGGCTAATGTGATTTGGGTTATTTTACTAACACGTGTGCATTGTTTAATTTTAATAGATAAAAACCAGAAGAATCATCAGGAAGCTATAGTATTATCTAAGTCTACAATGTGAGTACATTCTCTTTTTGTAAACCCTTTTTTTGTGAGTCATTTTCTACCATACTGTTTTACCAAAACCTCAAATATTTTAAATTATACTCAATAGTGATTGAGTCTATGTATTCTACAATTACTGCCGGTATGTTGGGGTTTTGTATACATTACTTGTAATCTGTTACTATTGGACGACGAGTTAGACAATGAGTAACATGACCACGAGTCATGGATTTGACAATACTGAATGAGTATATTGGTAGATATAAACATTGTAATCGCTCTCAATACTGTAAAGTTATAAAAGCTGTTTTCGATTAAACTGGAATGCACTCGCCAGTATTTCTTGCTGATAAAATCTTTTTAAAACGCGTTTTAGGTAACTTAATGTGAAGCTAATAGAAGCCAGCTGGAGAGCAGTGAAGGCTTAAAGAAGTGGCTATAAAAGTTACCTAAATAAAAAGTTTATATTTTCAATAATTAGGGTTTATCCCTATAAATGTATTATGTACGAAACTTAGGTTTTATCCCGTTTATTTATTATAAAAGTTTTGTGTTTTAAACTCTGATAACATTTCCTAACTACGACCCTGATGTTTAAACTCCGCTGCTGATATTCGCTAATTTACACATATTTTAGTTCCCCGTTTTACCCCTATTTTATGCGTTTTCGGCCGTAAAACCGTCATTCGGATGCTTAATCATCTACACTTTTGTTTACAGGCCTAAAACAGCATACCAGACAAGATGATAGCGAAAACGAGGACTTTCCGGACAAAACGACGAAGCTGCGAACCTTCTGTTAGAAAACTGACCTGGGCGTGTGGAACGATCATGCGACCTAATGCACGACCGTGCATTTTCGACAAATGTAAATCAATCCGGAACTGAACGACCAGTGCAACTCGGCATGCAAGGCACACAAGGCCAGCCCGGTGATGCACGGTCGTGCCATAGTCTGCACCCCGTGCGGATCCGATGATCAGCCAGAACCTCGGTGATGAACGATCAGTGCGACTAGGCGTGCAACAAGAACCCGGCATTGAACGACCGTGCCATCTGAAGAACGGTCGTGCGATATCGAATCTGGTCAAAGATCTGATGACGTCATGCAGTATGGTGCACCAAACTCCAATAATTGCTTAAAGTGCATGGTCGTGCAATAGGAAGAACGACCGTGCGACATCGAAAAAATATAAAAACAGAACAGAAACATTCTGCTCGTAACTCTGGACATTTTGGAAGCAATTCAGGCGATTTTCAGGCTCCGGAGGCTTCTGCTTTCACCCGGATTCATGCCACATTGTGCCGATTAGCTTCGTTATCTTTAAGATTCTTAATCTTATGCTTGTTTATGGTTTGGTTTTCTAATCTTACCATGATTTTGTTAATCTTTCAAGCATTTAGGTTAATGTTTATGTATTATTGTAGCCTTTGGGCAAAAACACAACAATCCCTTGCTTGATTATAACCATTAGTGTGTTAATCTTTGTTTGTAATGACATTTTGAAGTATTTTCTATGTTAATCTTTGATGATTAGTTTGCAACCTTGTTATTGATATTGAATTCTTGATTATAAGTAATTGTGTTGGATGATTGGTGCTTGGTTAGTTAAGATAGTTGAAAAATGAAGCTTAATTAATCTTGTATTAGTAAACTTTAAACTTTGTTAACTAGTTTAGCTTGGTTAAAATGTGTGCATCATGATACTAGAAATGGTTAGTGATTTAGTAAAATGTAATTATTGTTAATCAACAGAGCTTGCCGTCACGTAAGGACCTTAACGGGTTAGATGGTGTCGTTATAAATTCTTGCCATGATTTGTTAGTTTAGTTAGTAGTTTAGGCCAAAATTGCTATCTTGGTGAATTATTGTGCAAGATTTGTAAAATAAACTCGGTTGTGATTTAATCTAGTTTATGCTTGTCTCGGTGGTTGCATTGTGTTTATCGGTGCTGCTTTCCTTGATTAAGTGCGGTTAGAAAACTCCTAACGGATGACTAACTCATTTTTAAGAGATTTTCATAGACATTTATCAATTGCACGTTAAAGAACAATTTTAGGTGGTTAAAGTGTGTTTATCGTTTTAACTTTCCGAATGATTGTCATGTTAGGATTCCCGAAAGGGATACTAATTGTTTCATAAATTGGAGAATTGATCGAATGCTTCTAGTGCCAAAACCGACTTAGTTGACATACTTTGGTTGTGTATTAAGCAAGGCTACTTATCTATTAACTATTATGTTTTTATATGTATTTGTTTACGCTTACTTTAGTTTATTTATAAACCAAATCAACTTATGTTTTTACCGGCAGTTTAGTGACAAGGGTCTAGTACTATTTCTCCGTCCATTTCCGTGGATCGATACTTGGTTCTTACCGATACTTTACTACATATATGACGGGGTACACTTGCCTCTTTCGTGTGTGTTTTGATGTAAAAGTAATAATCACTTTTATAAATTTAAAACCAAATCGTGTGTAAATTCATTGCAAAATTATGTATATATACGCACACGTCAAGTTTTTGGCGTCGTTGCCGGGGAAATGGCGAGTTTTAGGAACGACCCGAGTCATTATGTTATCGGTGTATATACTTGTTAATATTTGTGTATAATTTCTAGATTATTTATTCGTTTTCCAAGTCATTTTTTGTATACTTGTAAATTTTTATTCCATTTATTTATTCGATCCGGATTTATTTATTCATTTATTCATTGGGTTTTCGGCACCTTCAAATCATTTTTGTATTAGCCGATTCGATTATTTTTATTGTGTTGATTTTTATAAAATTTCGGGCCCATTTTCGGATTTTTTATAAAATTTTCAGCCCATTTTTAATAATATTCTGTTTCTATTCAGCTGAAAAAAAGCATTATTTTATTAATAAAATATTCATTGTGTCAAATTTTCGTTTGCAGGTTAATGTTCTCGACCCCTGCTCCAGAAGTTGTTGAACCGTCAGACGAGCCCGAACGTGATCTTAGGAGACGTCTACGCGCGAGAGGTCGGGCGGTTGGGCTACTGCTCGCAAGTGGTGAGCCGGAGCCGGTGGTACCCGCTGAAGCCGAGGGCTCAGGAGGAGACACAATCATGGCAGACGATGAGCGACCGTTGAATGAGACAAATCAGCCCGGAAGGGCAGGCCTGGAGCCGAGTATCCTTCAACCTACTATTGATGCACCTACTTTTGAAATTAGATCTAGTATTATTAACATGGTGCAGAATTCAGTACAGTTTGACGGACGTGAGCACGAGGATCCCGGGAGGCATATTGCTGTTTTTCTCCACATTTGTTCCACGTTTAAGATTACAGGTGTTTCGGAGGATGCAATTTGGTTGAGGTTGTTTCCATTTTCATTACGTGACAAGGCTAGAGCTTGGCTTATGTCACTTCCTGCCGGGTCCATCAGGACCTGGAATCAGTTGGCGGAGCAGTTTATGCAGAAATATTTTCCACCTGAGAAAACAAACAAGCTACGGAACCGAATTGTATCTTTTCATCAGGACGAGGGCGAGTCGTTGCATGCGGCTTGGGAGAGATTCAAGGATTTATTGATTGATGTGCCACATCATGGCTTCTCCAAGCGACAACTGGTTTTGATGTTCTATCAGGGGCTCAGTTATAATACGCAGGAGCGATTAGAAGTGAACGCGGGAGGCGATCTAGGAACTAAGACGCCAACTGAAGCGTATGATATTATAGAAAAAGCTGCGTTGAAATCCAGCTCGCGTCGGGAAGGAGATAGAGGTCGGGCATCATCATCATCATCTCGCGCAGGAGTTTATGCTGTAGACGACTACACGACCATTACTACACAAATCTCGGCTCTTGCATCGAGATTTGACAGGTCCCAGATGATTACGCATGCTGGCTCGGGATGTGACCAGTGCGGAGTGTCACACGAGCCTGGGGCATGTTTTCAGGGAGTCGTATATGAGGGCCACGAAGAAGTAGATTTCGTGAGTAATCAAGTGAGGCCGCAGAACAACCCGTACAGTAACATCTATAACCCCGGTTGGAGAAATCACCCAAATTTTGGGTGGCGGGCGAATACAGGTAATCAAAACCCCTTGGGATTTACTCAGCGCGCTCCAGAGCCACAGCAAGGTCAGGGTCAGCAGTTCCAGTAATACAACCAACCTTACCAGCAGCGTCCATATTCGTATCAGAATCAGGGCACTGGGAGTAGTTCCCAGCAGCAGGCCCCTCAGTCTAGTTCTAAGCTGGAGGATATGATGTCTCAGCTTCTTACTAGCTCCTCGAGTGCGAATCAGTTGGCTGAAAAACGCTACCAACAGAGCGAGGATTGTTTTCTTTCTCATGAGGGAGAAATGAGGAGTCACAAGGCCTCGATTCAGAATATCGAGAATCAGGTTGGTCAGCTGGCACAGATGATGTCTAAAAGACCCCAGGGTGGTCTTCCGGGTAATACAGAACCAAACCCGGGCGGACACAGGGATATGAATGCTGTCATGACCAGGAGTGGAAAACCTACCGGACCCGTGATATCGGACACAGCACCGATCATTGAAGCGGTCCCGACTGACACACCGGACGAGGTGCAAGCCAGGCTACGCCCAGCAAGTACAACACAAGTCCAGGAGCCGGTCAAAGATTACACTCCTCCAGTACCTTATCCAGGCAGGCTGAAGAAGCAGAAGAATGAAGAACATTACGGTAAGTTCCTTGAGTTGTTTAAGCAACTACACATCAATATACCGTTTGTTGAAGCCTTGGCCCAGATGCCAACGTATGCGAAATTCCTTAAGGATATCCTCTCGAATAAACAAAAGCTCGAGGATATTTCATGTGTGGTGATGAATGAAACTTGTTCTGCCGTTCTACAAAACCGTCTGCCCATGAAAATGGGAGATCCAGGTAGTTTTACGCTCCCGTGTTTGATTGGAAACATGTCTGTTAGCCATGCATTGGCTGATTTGGGAGCGAGTATCAACCTTATGCCTTATAAGGTTTTTACTAAACTGGATCTAGGTGAGCCGTCACCTACTAGGATGAGCATTCGGTTGGCAGACCGTTCAATCAAGTATCCGCGTGGATTTGTGGAAAACATGCTTGTAAAAATTGATAAATTTGTTTTCCCCGTGGACTTTGTTATTCTTGACATGGACGAGGATTCAAAAGTACCTTTGATACTTGGACGTCCTTTCCTCAATACAACGAGGACGATTGTTGATGTGGCAGCTGGCCAAATCACGCTCCGAGTGAATGATGAGCACGTGACATTCGATATCAAAAGATCGATGCAGCATCCGCAATGTCACGATGACAAGCTTTATTACGTCGACATTGTCGATGCATGTGTGTGCTCTCATTTTCAAAGTACTGTTGACGAGATTGATTCGGACACAAGTCTGTCGTGTGGGGACCTGATTGGCATTACCCAGGAGGGCCACGATTTCGAGCAGCCAGTCTATCAGATTGGTGACGATGGTTCCCAGAGTCCGGAGAGATTTCTTGAAATTGTCCATGTAGAAGAAGAGAAAGCAAAACCGTCGGTTGAAGATCCACCGTCTTTGGAGTTGAAAGAACTCCCGCCACATCTAGAGTATGCATTTCTTGACGAGGAGCATCGCTTACCGGTCATAATTTCGGCGTCATTGGAAAAGGTTGAGAAAAATCAGCTTCTTGAGGTTCTGAGACTTCATAAGAGAGCCATTGCATGGAAAATCATGGATATCAAAGGCATCAATCCTTCTTTCTATACTCACAAGATTCTGATGGAAGACGAGTACAAACCGTGTGCACAGCATCAGAGGCATTTAAATCCAAATATGCAGGACGTGGTGAAGAAAGAGGTGATTAAGTTGTTGGATGCCGGGATGATATATCCTATCTCGGACTCTGTGTGGGTGAGTCCAGTGCAGGTTGTACCCAAGAAGGGTGGTATGACTGTAGTCTCGAATGATTGGAATGAACTAATTCCTACCTATACCGTCACTGGGTGGTGAGTTTGCATTGACTACCGCAAACTCAATGATGCTACTCGTAAGGATCACTTCCCGCTTCCATTCATCGATCAGATGTTGGAACGTCTGTCGGGGAAGTTGTATTACTGTTTCCTAGACGGGTTCTCTGGGTACTTTCAGATTCTTATCGCTCCTGAGGATCAGGAGAAGACTACCTTTACCTGCCCCTTCGGCACATTCGCCTACCGGCGGATGCCTTTTGGGTTGTGTAATGCACCAGCGACCTTCCAGAGATGCATGGTTGCAATTTTCCATGACATGATCGAGGATTCCATGGAGGTTTTCATGGATGATTTTTCGGTATTTGGGGATTCCTTCGATCACTGCTTGGAAAATTTGAGAAAGATGTTGAAGAGGTGTGAGGAGACGAATCTGTTCCTGAACTGGGAGAAATGCCACTTCATGGTGAAGGAGGGCATAGTTCTAGGACACAAAATTTCTCACGCGGGCATGGAAGTCGATCTAGCTAAAGTAGACGTTATTTCACCACTTCCGCCCCCCACTTCTGTTAGAGCTATACGGAGCTTTCTCGGTCATGCCGGGTTCTATCGGCGATTCATCAAAGATTTTTCAAAAATCGCCAGACGCATGACCCGTTTGTTGGAGAAAGATGCTCCGTTCGTGTTTGGAGATGATTGCTTGAGGGTTTTTGACCTTCTCAAGCAAAAGTTGATTGAGGCCCCTATTTTAGTTGCACCGGACTGGAGTCTGCCATTTGAAATTATGTACGACGCGAGTGATACGCTATAGGGGCCGTTCTGGGTAAAAAGAAAGAAAAGCACTTTCACCCGATCTATTATGCGAGCAAAACTATTCACGGCGCTCAAGAGCATTACACCACGACTGAAAAAGAGCTCTTGGCGGTCGTTTTCGCATTTGATAAATTTAGATCGTATCTAGTGCTTTTGAAAACCGTTGTGTATACTGATCACGCAGCCATCAGATACCTCTTCAGTAAACAGGACGCCAAACCGCGTCTAATCAGATGGATCCTGTTGCTGCAAGAGTTCGATATTGAAATTCAAGATAAAAAGGGTGCGTTGAATGTAGCGGCTGACCATCTATCTCGGTTAGAGCACGGAGACATCGAGGACGCGCGTTGGGATTCAATCAATGACAATTTCCCACACGAGTCTTTGATGGGTGTTGAGATATGCGATGAGTCGCCTTGGGTCGCCGACTTTGCGAACTATCTTGCTTGCGGGATTCTGATTAAAGGGTTGACTCACCAGCAAAAGAGGAAATTCTTTTCGGATCTCAAGCACTACATATGGGACGACCCTTTCTTATTCAAGGTGGGTGCTGATCAGGTGATCAGAAGATGTGTATCAGGGACTGAGGCGTCCGATATTCTGCGCCAGTGTCATGAGGGACCTACCGGAGGCCACCACGGAGCCAACTTCACCGCGAAGAAGGTGTTGGATTCCGGGTTTTACTGGCCGACCATTTTCCGTGACGCGCAGAGTTGGGTGAAAGCGTGCGATGCTTGTCAGAGGGCGACGAACATATCGGCACGCGACGAAATGCCCCAGAACTGGATACAAGTTTGTGAAGTCTTTGACGTTTGGGGGATAGACTTCATGGGACCATTCCCCCCCCCCCCCCTCACGTGGAAACAAGTACATACTCGTGGCTGTTGACTATGTATCAAAGTGGGCGGAGGCGCAAGCCTTACCCACTAACGACGCCAGAGTAGTTGTGAGGTTTCTTAAAAGTTTGTTCGCCCGATTTGGCGCTCCGAAAGTGCTCATTAGTGACCGAGGGACTCATTTTTGTAATACACAGCTTGAAAAGGCTTTGTCCCGATACGGTGTGCATCACCGTTTGTCCACGCCCTATCATCCGCAGACAAGCGGGCAGGTGGAAGTCACGAACCGTGGGCTTAAGCGCATCCTTGAGCGGTCTGTAGGTGCTAACCGCAAGGAGTGGTCGGACAAGCTTGATGAGGCATTATGGGCATTCCGTACAACTTATAAGACCCCTATAGGGACCACCCCATTTAGGTTGGTATACGGAAAAGCATGCCATTTACCGGTGGAGTTGGAGCACAAGGCTTTGTGGGCATTGAAAACCGTGAATTTGGACCTTAAAACCGGAGGTGAAGCCCGGTTTCTCCAAATTCATGAATTGGAAGAATTGCGGCAACAAGCCTATGAAAGCTCCGTACTCTACAAAGAGCGCACGAAGAAACTTCACGACAAACGCTTGAAGGACCATAAAGGATTCCAAGCGGGTGATCTTGTTCTTCTGTACAATTCAAGGCTGCGCTTATTTCCTGGGAAGCTTCATTCACGCTGGACAGGACCATACACGGTTAAGGAAGTGTTTCCGTGTGGTACTGTTGCAGTAGAGAACGCGGATGGCGTTACATTCAAGGTAAATGGTCACCGGTTGAAGTTGTACGTTGCCGGGCCGATAGAGTCAGCGGTGGAGGTAATTGAGCTCCAAACCCCGCACACATCATAAGTGTGGGGAGGAGAGAGTCTACGCTACTGACTCCCGGATCAAAAATGTAGTAAGAGCGTATTTTGCACTTTAGGGGTAGTATCGTCTTTTTAGGAGTTTTTTCTAGTTTTAACATGGAGTCTTGCTATCGACTCGCCGACAAAAATTTAGCATGAGTCTACGCTACTGACTCGCCGACAAAAATGTAGCAGGAGCGTCTTTGGCGCTATAAGGGTAAAATTGTCCACTTTTATGTTTTTGTAGTTTTAGCGTAATTTAGGTTAGTTAGGTAGTTTCCGTTAGTTTTTTTAGTTTTCATACGTGCCGGGCGAAGGTTCTGTGTTGAAATATTGTTTAAACAGTTTGTATGTCGAAAAAATGGCGAAAAACGGCCGAAACAGTTGCTGGAAATAGCTTCTGCGGAAAATTCTGATCTGCAGCTGTTGCACGGTCGTTCCTCAGGTCGCACGACCGTGCGTTTCCGAGGGCCGGAACGGTGAGTCGCACCCCTGGTGCATCTCCGAGAACAGTTGTCTGGGTTTGAGCGATGTCGGTGACGCACGACCGTGCGATAGGTCGAACGACCCTGCGTCAGGCTGAGGGCAGTTTTGTCATTTGGTACTATAAATACCCTTATCTGCAGCCCCCATTCACAATTCGCGAAACCCTAGTCGCACCAAGCCGTTCCAGACCGTTTTTACTTCAAATCGCACGGTTTTTCGCACGATCTCGCACCCTACTTCGCACGGTACGTTCCTAGTTGTAGATTATCTGTTTCTTTGCTTTCTAGGTTAGATTTCTTCCGATTCTTCAAGGCATTTTTGGGGTTCTCTTCATAAACAAATTGAAACCCTAACCCTTGTTTGAATCTTGCTTATCGTGAACACCCGGTTAAGTTTCCGACCCCTGTTTGTTCAACAAACGTGATGATTTTGAGAAATCAGGCTATTCGAAGTTCAGGGGTTCGAAATCTGCAGAACAGGTGTCGCACGGACGTTCCTTGGGTGGAACGGTCGTGCCATTCCGGGTGATTCACGATCTCAGCTTGTTGGTCGGTGTTGCACGGTGGTGCCGTTGGTCGCACGCCGTGCAGTTCCGACAGATTTGGGCAATTGGTGTTCGTCATCGGCGATGCACGACCGTGCATCTCGTCGCACGACCATGCCATATGCCCAGATCAGATTCACAGCTTCTTCATAATTGGCTGCTCGGCTGTTTTTGATTCAAAATTTTCCTGTTTCCATCTTTCTAACGTTATTCCTCGTACAGATGGACCATCCTTTCCTTCAATTCGACCCCAACAATGAGCGAGAGGCTTTGTGCATCCCGAGACGAGACGAATTATGGGCAAGGCGGGGGCAATTCGGAGTCCCCCGATGGCTGGATTGGGAAGTCATGTGGGAACTAAATCAGTATGATAGACTGGAACACATGATGAGTATCCCGCTTACAAATCTGGTTGGTATCAACCGACCCGTTTACCGGGAGCTGACAGTAGAGTTCTTCTCATCTTATGCCTATGAAAAGCCGGCTGCTCATAGAAAACCCAAATTCCGCCACAAGGAGCGGATAGCTTTCAGGTTATGTGGACGATGGCACACATGGTCGGTTGGTCATTTGGGAAGGAGGCTCAGGATTTATACAAGGGAAGACATGGATGATACCAATGTCTTCACAGATCAGTTCACCTTCCCTTCTGATGCAGCACGGGATGCATTTTGGGCTGAAAACGCTATTGGGGACCCCTACAATCCGAGGATGTCGAAGGCCTCACGACTGAGAGACCCTTTGGTGCGACTGATGCACCATGTGTTTAGCCACACTATATGCGGGCGCATGGACAGTCTTGGGAACTGTCCCACACCAGATTTGATCTTTCTATATGCGCTGGTTACGGGAGCAAATATCAACCTAGCCGCAAGAATGGCTGAATACTTCGTCAAGTGCTCGGGGCGGACTCCGAACAGTGAGATACACGGCGGTCATTATGTGACCGAAATAGCCTACAACCAAGGCTATATGACTGAGGAGGTGCTTCAGAGTCTCACTCTGATAACGGAGGGTGTTCATGTTGATATCAGGTCGCTGAAAGCTATGGGTTTGATTGTGGAAACTGATAGGGGGGATAGGATGAAAGGGTTGAACAACGAGGTCTGGGACCCGTTGCCTCTAGCTGTGGAGGAACATGAGGATGAGGAGATGCACGATCAGGAGCATCCGGAGCAGCAGCACCAGCCACAGACGCCACCACATTCACCGCAGCACCATGCATTCCACCAGCATCAGGACTGGCCCGAGTTCTATCAGCAGTTCCAACAGATGCAGGTTAACCAGGATCAGATCAGGGTTAACCAGGAACAGCATGGGGTTTATATTGACCAGATCCGGTCTAGACAGGACGAGATTAGGGCCGCTCAGGATCAGCTTCGGGCAAACCAGGATAGTTTATATCAGGGAGTAAGTGCTGGTTTTTCATATCTGTTTGGGGAGATGCATCATGCATACCCCGACTACTTTCAGCAGCCTCCACAGTTCCCACCGTGGAACCCACCTGGTTACGGAGATGCGGGTCCGTCCTTTACTAGAGACGATGATGGTGATGACGCTTAGGAGTCGGTGGTATTGATTGTCGCTGGTTGTTTTTATTTCAGTACTTTATTTTGAGTGTTTATTTTGACTGTTATTTCAAACACCCCGGTTATGTATGCTTTATTTTTCAGACTCTTTACATTAGTTTTTATGTTATGTCTTGGTTGGGATTGCTAGTATTTCTATTTATGTAAATTATGGTTTATTTGTGATTTTTCTGTTTCTGTTCTGTTTTGGTGCACATGTGACATACTTGCAGGTTTTTGGCCGACATATCTTGGACCGGAGCACGTGACAGATACAGCTTCGGAAGTCTCGTTGCATCAACATCATCTTGAGGGGAGTACTTTTATCCTTTTCTCTATATTTCGGGTCTCACATTGGGGACAATGCGAAGTTCAAGTGTGGGGAGGGGTTAACTTCGTTAACTTTGTTTGTCCTCATTAAAAAAAACCCTGTATTTTGTATATATTTTAGTAAATAAACCGGTTGGTTGTGTTTTAGAAAGCTTCGGACTTGATAAAAACTCGACAAGCAAAATATTTTTGAAAAAGGAAACCGGAAAACGTGACAAACAAAGAAAGACTTACATGATAGTTTTCACACTTTTACCCATTCCTTCCGTTACGTGAGCATATTTGAGCCTTGATATTGTTATATATTTGTTCATTTCGGATATAGGAGTGAGCCGGATGTTATGTGTAATTTAGAACTTGTCACTAGTATGCTTGTTAAGACCATGAACGTGCGGATTTGTGTAAAAGTGATAGAGGCACTTAATTTACCCCTTTGTTGTAAACCTTGTTCTTTGTGTTGTGCTTCCCATTCACCTTTTATTACCCTTTAGGATTAACCATGTCGAGCCTTCCCGTTTACCTTTGTTTACCCACATTATCGCCTACTTAGCCATATTTAGCCTTTTTATGTTTTAAACCTTTTTAGTGTTGAAACTCGGTCAAAATAATAGTTTAACTAGCGCTTGTTATTGTTTATGTTTCATTGTATAAATTAGTTTGTTATTAAAAAAAAAATAGAAAATAAAACACCCTAAAATAGGGTGAAGTTGATAAAAATCGAGCAATTTTGAATGTTTAAATGTTAAAATTTCGTTGATAAGCTCGATTGCGCAATAGTCGCCTTTTTAAGGCATTTGTTTATATAGTTGTATTGTTTGTTGCTAGTTAAACGCTACTACCGAGTTTTAACCATTTTCACCACTTTTAAATATCCATTTCCATACCCTTCGCCCAAGCCTAACGTTATAACCCGTAAAGACCTCTTGATTTACACTTATTTGCATGTTAGTTGGTGGAGACGAGATCTTATGACAAGCTTATGATATTACACATTTCATTGACGAGGCATTGAGTGTTTGCATGTACACATTTTATGTATGTTTCATAAATAAAACCGAGTGTGTGTGAACATTGTGAGTTGTGTGAAGATTAACATGTTGAGTCAATTAAATGTGAAGTCACGGCTTTTTGGTTGTCGCTATATATTTACATATGCTTGTTGGGTTTGAGTCTTTTGATGTTGTCTTTCGAAAAACCGACTAACCGTTTGTAGTAGTTTCAATAAAATATTGTGTAAATTATCGTTCTTGTTTATTTCTATCTTTTATTGCATTTTAGTTTAGCTTGCTTGAGGACAAGCAAGGTTCAAGTGTGGGAGATTTGATATTCGCTAATTTACACATATTTTAGTTCCCCGTTTTACCCCTATTTTATGCGTTTTCGGCCGTAAAACCGTCATTCGGATGCTTAATCATCTACACTTTTGTTTACAGGCCTAAAACAGCATACCAGACAAGATGATAGCGAAAACGAGGACTTTCCGGACAAAACGACGAAGCTGCGAACCTTCTGTTAGAAAACTGACCTGGGCGTGTGGAACGATCGTGCGACCTAATGCACGACCGTGCATTTCCGACAAATGCAAATCAATCCGGAACTGAACGACCAGTGCAACTCGGCGTGCAAGGCACACAAGGCCAGCCCGGTGATGCACGGTCGTGCCACAGTCTGCACCCCGTGCGGATTCGATGATCAGCCAGAACCTCGGTGATGAATGATCAGTGCGACTAGGCGTGCAACAAGAACCCAACAATGAACAAACGTGCCATCTGAAGAACGGTCGTGCGATATCGAATCTGGTCAAAGATCTGATGACGTCATGCAGTATGGTGCACCATACTCCAATAATTGCTTAAAGTGCACGGTCGTGCAACAGGAAGAACGACCGTGCGACATTGAAAAAATATAAAAACAGAACAGAAACATTCTGCTCGTAACTCTGGACATTTTGGAAGCAATTCAGGCGACTTTCAGGCTCCGGAGGCTTCTACTTTCACCCGGATTCATGCCACAGTGTGCCGATTAGCTTCGTTATCTTCCAGATTCTTAATCTTATGCTTGTTTATGGTTTGGTTTTCTAATCTTTCCATGATTTTGTTAATCTTTCAAGCATGTAGGTTAATGTTTATGTATTATTGTAGCCTTTGGGCAAAAACACAACAATCCCTTGCTTGATTATAACCATTAGTGTGTTAATCTTTGTTTGTAATGACATTTTGAAGTATTTTCTATGTTAATCTTTGATGATTAGTTTGCAACCTTGTTATTGATATTGAATTCTTGATTATAAGTAATTGTGTTGGATGATTGGTGCTTGGTTAGTTAAGATAGTTGAAAAATGAAGCTTAATTAATCTTGTATTAGTAAACTTTGTTAACTAGTTTAGCTTGGTTAAAATGTGTGCATCATGATACTAGAAATGGTTAGTGATTTAGTAAAATGTAATTATTGTTAATCAAGAGAGCTTGCCATCACGTAAGGACCTTAACGGGTTAGATGGTGTCGTTATAAATTCTTGCCATGATTTGTTAGTTTAGTTAGTAGTTTAGGCCAAAATTGCTATCTTGGTGAATTATTGTGCAAGATTTGTAAAATGAACTCGGTTGTGATTTAATCTAGTTTATGCTTGTCTCGGTGGTTCCATTGTGTTTATCGGTGTTGCTTTCCTTGATTAAGTGCGGTTAGAAAACTCCTAACGGATGACTAACTCATTTTAAGAGATTTTCATAGACATTTATTAATTGCACGTTAAAGAACAATTTTAGGTGGTTAAAGTGTGTTTATCGTTTTAACTTTTCGAATGATTGTTATGTTAGGATTCCCGAAAGGGATACTAATTGTTTCATAAATTGGAGAATTGATCGAATGCTTCTAGTGCCAAAACCGACTTAGTTGACATACTTTGGTTGTGTATTAAGCAAGGCTATTTATCTATTAACTATTATGTTTTTATATGTATTTGTTTACGCTTACTTTAGTTTATTTAAAAACCAAATCAACTTATGTTTTTACCGGTAGTTTAGTGACAAAGGTCTAGTACTATTTCTCCGCCCATTTCCGTGGATCGATACTTGGTTCTTAGCGATACTTTACTACATATATGACGGGGTACACTTGCCTCTTTCATGTGTGTTTTGATGTAAAAGTAATAATCACTTTTATAAATTTAAAACCAAATCGTGTATAAATTCATTGCAAAATTATGTATATATACGCACATGTCAGCTGCCAAATTAATAAACACCGATACCACTTGATCTGATCTTGCGGCTGCCCACTCTCGGGGTAGGGGTCTGGGGCTGCGACAGAAGGTGGTATCAGAGCTACAGCCACTGGTTTAAGTCATTTAGGTGTTCTGTTAATACCTAAATTTTAACCAATTGTGTTAGGAAATAACCTATGTGATTATGTGTAAATATGTATATTATTATTTCGTGTTATTTGACAATTTGTTAGTTTACTGTATGAGTGAGCAAGGTACATCCGACGCTTATCGTCAATTAGCTAGTTCCCCAAAAGATGAAGGAACCTCATCCCAGCCAACTCCCTCAGGATACTCAGCTGATACTAGGGAAGGAATTTTTATTTTTAAGGCACAATCTGAGTAACCATTCCCTCCTAAAAAGAGAGGATGGTTTAGTAGAGGAGCGCATGAGAGGAGAAAAAGGATGAAAAAAAAACTTCAACAACAGAGAGCAATAGAAAAAGCAAATAGGAAGATGAATGCCCAAACCCAGGAAGTTAATAGGCTATTGTGTTGTGGGAAGAGGAACTTGATAGGCAGTTAGTAGATTTCCACATGTTAGCAACCACCGCAGCAGACCCTAATCTGAACCGAATAGCTGAACCACAACTTTTACCCTTATTCCCCAATCAACAAATGGAGTTAGAACCCAACCTGGAAAACCAATTCCCGATACCAGCATTTGACCCCAATGAAATTCCTAGAATTCCCGCACCAAATCCCATAGCACAATATACCGACCTGAACCCTTTAGACCCTGTTGGTGCATATGTCTGTTGACTTCGTCTTGTATCGAGTCATGTTTTAGTATAGATAGGCCAGAAAGCACGAGGTGTCAATTTCATGAGGACTGGCCAGAAAGCACGAAATGGCAGTTTCGTGAGAAGTGGCCAGAAAGCATGAAAGTTCATGAGGAGTGGCACTCCTATAAATAGGTGATGTTAGGCTTTCATTTGTAACTTTTGCAATCCCAGTAGCGAAGCTCTGCAGAGGTGTCAAACGGGCTGTAATCGTGTCAAATCAATACAGAAGACATTTAAACTACTTCTTAGTGCAAATCAAGCTGATTCAACATCAAAACGTCTGATTCCGTCTCTCGTTTTGATCAAGAACTCTTCTGATCGACTCATTTGATCGATTCAACAGCCCTACAAGTGGTATCAGAGCTCAGGAGGAAGATTTCTTACCGATTCAGCTTGATTTCATCCGAAAATCTCACTTCTACTCAATTTCTTCACATTTTTTCAAAATTAACCGAGATTTTACGGTCAAAATGTCTTGATTTTCACATATTACATGCGAAACATGGTTTTAATCAATCCGTGAACATTTCAGACCTAGATTCAGCTTAAAACTCAATCAATTTTTCAAAAAACTGACCGACTGTTCGACATAAATCCAGTTCGCACGAACTGATTGACATCACTTTGCACCAAACATCATCCAAATCGCGCGGATTGAGTTATTATTACATCAGTTTGCACGAAAGTCATTCACTTCGCACGAATTGGACCTCCAGGTCGCGTGAAATCATCAGTTCATACCAAAATACGTTCACTTCGCACCTATAAACCCCACTTCGCGCGAACTGAACTCAAGTCACACCAAATCACTTCCACTTCGCGCGAGTTGAATTCACTTCGCACCAAAAACCTCACTTCGCACGAAGTAGGGTCCAGATCGTTTGAAAGGATCCAATACGTTTGAAATTAACTCAGTTCACACGATGATCTTCATTACAGGTGTCATTGTCATAAAGCAGTTTGCATGTGATAGATATTTTGTCGGCAACATTCGGCTGCATGTGATAAATAATAGGGTTTATCCAATTAATTCAAGATTGCAAGATGGCATGTGAAAAGTCCACGTGAAACAACTTAGTGTGTTAGCCCACTATTTAATAAATTGGTCCAATCAGCAAATACATATATCAATTGAAGGTTCAATCAGATTCAAAGTTAAATTGCTACAAGTTGATGGGTCATGTGATCATTAAATTGGTTGTCGGCCAATTTATATTATCATAATCATATTAAAAAAAATCAGTTTAGTGGTGGTCATCGGTCCAATTAAATAACATTTGCATAATTGTAAGTTGCATGTGAGTTCATCGGCCCAAGATTCATAATTGTGGGCCCAAGATTCATAATTTTCAGCCCAAGATTCATAATTGTCGGCCGATTATCAATGGTGCATGTGATTTTTTTCAAGCCAATACACAAAGTGATATTGCAAAAGAATTGTCAGTACATGTGAACATTTCAGATCTTGACAGTAAAGGTGATTCAGCTCGTTTGAAATTCTGATTTTGTAAATTTTCATACCAAAACATGGATTCTGAAGATGAATTGGCATATTTTTATTACGAATCTCAGCAATACAGTCCCAAAAAGAACGAAGAAGTATTAGTTTCAACAATGAAAGCTGCAGAAAATGCACCTATCTTTGATCACTCATCAGATGAAGAGAGTGATGATGATATTGAAGAAATTTGAAAACTTGAAAATTATCAAAGAGAATTATCTCCTGAAAGTTTCAAATTTTATTTTGCATATAAATTGGAGAAGCTAAAGGAGAGACGAGTAGCAAAAGAAAAGAAAGATAAAATGTGAGAATGTTGCTCAGGAAGGGAAGCATGAACAGAGTGAAGAAAGTTTTGCAGATCTTGAAGAGCCAGTAGCAGAAGTTTATTATTATCAATCAGAACAGGAGATTATTGCTAATTCTATTAAATCCATAATGCCTCCTAACATGTTTGATTCTTTTGCAGGATTCTTCAGCGAGCCAACTACAGGTTTTTGTCCACAATATGACGTCGAAAAAGCTCTGGTTGAAGAAATCATAGATGTTTCTATAGAGATGAATGAAGAAACTCTGAAGGAGATAGCTGACAAGGCGCTGATGGTCAAGCTGAAAGAGGTAGACAAAACTCAAGAGTTAGTGTCTGTCGAAACGGAGTCTGTCAAAACGGAGTATGTTGAAACAGAGTCAGTCAAAACGGAGTCAGTCGAAAAGGAGTCAGTCGAATAGGAGTCCGAGTTCAAATCAGAAAATCTGGATATCAAATCAGGAGAAAAATCAGAGTCTGAGTCTGACGGGTTTGGTAAACCAGAAATTAAAACTGATAAAGAAGAAAAGGTTTTTGAAAAGATTGATCCAATTCCTGAAACACCATGCGAAAACTATTTGAAACCCTGCATGGATTGTCTTGAAAAAGATAAACAGTTTCAAGAATTGAAGAAATATACTGACAATGTAAAATTTGATCTTAATGATGTGAAAGAAGCTTATGACACTTTATCACGTTCAATCAAAATGATTCAAATGGAAAGTATAGAAAATGATAAAGCTATTAAGTTGTTCAAAGAAACTGTCATGGAAAAGCAGATGGAGATTAACATTCATCTGGACACAATCGCATTTTTGAAAAAGTAACTTGAATTGATGTGTATTGAAAAAGAAAGAATTGATAAGAAATTGATCAGTTATATTGCTTCATCTTATGTGATTGATCAAATTGTTCCTCAACTACCTGATGCTAAACCTGCTTTCAACAATCTTCCACCCCCAATGTGGAATCATTATACACAGAAATATCCAGATGGGGTGGAAGTAGCTTTGAATCTCAAGTTGAGAACTGTAGAGAATGAGTTACCAGAAAACATTGATGTTACCTTCACAGCGTCTGACACTGATCATGAGTCTGATTTAATAAAGAAAGTGGTTGATCAGGTGTTGGATAAGGATGAGGAGTCAGAGTCAAAGTCTGAATCTGAGAGCTCAAGTTCATCAGTTGACAGTTCGAAATCATTGGTTAAAAGGGTGTACAATAAAGAATTTATGTTATCAAAATCTAATTTGAATGACGAAATATTCAAAGTTGCATATACTTTGAATGATTCAGACAAATTATATTCTGATGAGGAATTTCCAATAAGAAGTGTACAAACTGAAAAGATTAAAAAGGTTTTCAAATTAACAGAAATCAATATTTCTGAAATAAAAGACGTAAATCTTACTGAAAAACCTAAAAAATACACTTCAAGAGTTCAACAACGATTAAACAAGAAAAAGGGTTACAGTTCTGGTTCGGGTTATCGAAAGAAACCAAACCATAATAGTAACTTCAAAAAGAAAGGTTTAGGTTTTATTCCACCAGAAAATCATAAAAATTATAAAAACGATAAATCAAAAACTGTCTTTGTTTTAGGGCCAAGCTCTGAAGAAGAGGAAAAGAGATCATTCTGGAAGAAATCGAACAAAGAATTCCTTGCTAAGAAGTAAGATAGAATGAAGAATGATGTTGCTCAGAAGAAGGAGACGAGAACCTGTTTCAGATGCCAAGAAGTTGGACACATTGCGTGGAATTGTCCAAAGGCAGCTCAAACAAAACAGGGAGTCTTTAAATTGAATGGAAAAATTGTTGATAAAATTGAACCACCAACCGAACAATTTAAAGTATTAAAAAATTCAAAATTTGAGGTTGGTGAGTGTTCAAAAAGGTTTTACAAAAGAAATGCTAAACTTAACAACCAAACGTGAGTTGTTAAGAAATCTGATGTAAAATCTGGCGATGAATTTGTTTATTCGGAAGCAAAGGAGCAACTTTCTGGTGATGAATCTGACTCGTCAAAGTCAGAGGAGCCACAAGTTGAGCTAAAAAGAGAAAAGTCAATACCGCCAATGGATGATGTCAACTTTCCACCATTGAGGGCTGCAAATTTAAAATCAAAATTTGGAAAAGTAGAGATTTCGAATCAATTCTATTCTGAAAAGAAGGAATTTGATGTCGAAAAAGCGTTTAATGGCAAAGTGAAACATATCTTTGGTAAGATGGTCGATGGTATGGCCAAAGGGGTAAAAGAATTTTATGAATCAAAGTGAAGAACTTACACACCGCGTGAAAATAACTCGGATGCACCCAAAGCTGGTCAGGCTTGGGTGTCAACATGTTTTGATTGAAATCCTGACTTGCCGGAGCTCCCAAGTTGGTAATCGTGGAGCATGAATGGGCATCTTTCTTAAGAAATTTAAATCAGTTATATTGTTATAATTACAAGTGGAATGGTTGATGAGAACTTACAAATGGTTTATCAAGGTCATTAAGTTGAACTTGGTTATGTAGGATCGTGAAACGATCTAACGAGTCGATCAGAAGAGTGCTCAGACAGAATCAGAGGCGGAATTCATTGATTCGGTCTTCGTTTAGCTTGTATTCACTATTAAATGTCTCGTATATTAATCTCTGAACAATTTACAATCTGGAGACACTTCGACAGCACCTCGGCGTCGGAATCTAGAATGTTACAAATGAATCCGTTTGAAGGGTATTTATAGGAGAGACCCTGTCCGTTTGAAGGTGGCATGTCACCCTTCAAACGGTCACCTCTTCAAACAGTCATGCATGTCTCAAACGGACATGCATGATTCAAACGGTTAGACAAATTCAAACAATTACATCTAGAATCTTGTTTTGTCTTCATGTGTAATGATGCAATGATGATGTCACTTTGATGATGTCATCATTCAATATGATGATATCATGCTCGATAAGATCCGCAACGCAACCCAGACTCGATATAAGATGAAGTCGACCGATGTATGCACCAACAGACTCCCCCTCAGATGTTGACGAGTCTTAAGTGTCGAGTCTTCGCATCTTCAGTCTTTATCAGTCTCTTTTCTTTCTTAGCATATACCAAGATCTTCTCTTTGGCTCTAACCTCGTCAGACTCCCCCTTTCATCACGATGGGATCGCCATCTGGAATTAGCTATCACCTTGAGATCAATCCCTGGCTTTATCTCTGATTAGCTCATTTCCTGCACACATTTTCTCATGAAAACATAAGTTTTTACTTAAATCAATAAGAAAAACTTACTAGTAATAGTTACATCAAGTTCAAATTAATGACCTTGATTAACTAATCTAACTTTCTTTCTCAAAATCAGTTTCTTCTTTTAAACGCACACTGCCAAACTGTCACACCCCAATTTTTCCACACTTTACCGGTGGGCCCGGTAGGGGAGTAACGTGACGTGGTTGGCAACATCATCGTCAAACAACACAATAAATAAATGCACAGCGGAAGCAAAAGATAGATATATTACAATCCGAAATAGTGTAACATCAAAGTATTACAACGGAAATAAAGGATCCACAGGCGGATCGAAAATAAGAATATAACACTGTTCAACAGACTTTAGGCATCTAAGCTTGCGAGACTCTTTAATGATGCTAGGAGTAGCCAGCCGATTCCGATTAGTACCTGCACTTAGCCTTTTTGGAAAATACGTCAGTTTACACTGGTAAATACTATCAACCGACTCATTTTGAAAAGGTTTAATAAATAATGGATTTGAATGCACATGGCACAAATACTATTTTATAACTTGGGATAATTATTTGAATATAATACTCGTAAAAGATTTACATGTTTCTTATGCATTCAGTAGCCGGATCGAGCCGGGTTAAAGATCAATAGACACACCACATTATGTAAATGAGACACTGACAGGTGTACTCCTACACCTGTGTGCTAAGGTCGTGGCCATTTCGTAAAATGATGCCAGGGATATCCGGGACATGGTCATTAACCTCCCAAAGGCTTTAAGCAAACAAAACAATTTAAACGGTCATCTCGATAATACTTAACCCCCAAAACGATTAAGGTCGAAATGCCCGGCCAAGCGGTATTTTATATACCGTACCCCAAGCCCGTATAAGGGAAAATAAGTTAAAAGTATTTACCTGAGCTAAATATAAATTCAATCCCAGTCGTATCAAATTAGCAAGTACAGATAGCTTTTACTGGGCTCCTAAATCTGGAACGAAAGTTTTTAATAACCTATTAGAATCCTAACGGGTCTTTAATTAAGCCTTGACTTAGACCGATTAGTTTTCCAAAAAGGAAGATACGGTTCAAACGCGTGATAAGGCGAAGACCGGAATAGAAGGTGATTTAGACCCGACAAGTTTGAAGACTTGTATAATAGGGGTAATCTAAACACATTCTGGATTTTGAGATAAAACCGATAAGGTTTGACCCGTTTCGGCTAATTTATATAAACTAGTTACATAAACCGAACCGAACGCGCATGAAGCGTAACGGGTACCCATAAGAGTCCTAAACAGGTTTCCTAAGTTAACATGCCTTAAATATTTTGTGATATCAGTAGGATACCTTCCATTATGCCCAAAACGAGTTTAATCTCATATTAAGCCCCTTAGGGGTATTTTGGTCATTTTAAAGATTATAAATGGGATCAATTAAGCTTCTGTGATCCGGGTCTGAATAAATCAGTAAAATAGTTTATTTTAACTTGGTATATCAGTTGGTGTTAAGTCCTATGTGGCAAAATGGTTTTAAACCCTTACTATGCGCTTAATACGCGTATAACGTCATTTTAAGCGATTTACGGGTTAAAATAGTATTCTGAGTTTCCAAGTCAGTTTATAAAGTTCAAAACACTTCATTTATTGTTTAAAATCAGTAGCAATTGGATTGGTAGTAAAAGGACTTGTAAAACTCATTTTATGGCCGAAAAGGGTATAATCGGTATTTACCGAATCAAGGTACTAATCCTAGCTTATGATCAGTTTAAAAATAATTAAAAATCTTCAAAAATCCCAAAATATTATATTACATCAGTGGGTAAAAGGTTTGGTGTCAAAAATTGGGTTTAGATAGGCTTTACGCTAATGACGCCGTTTAATTACTAAGAAGCGTTCTAATTACGTCATTAAGCATAACTCCTAATCTAGACCTCCAACTGATGTGAAAATTTAGGGACATGTTTAATAATCAGTAACTAAGATTATTGTACTTTCATATTTCCAAAATTCTCGTTTTATGGTCATAAGGGCATTATGGTCCATATTTAAGCATTTAACGGAAACGTCGGACAACTAAGGATTTAAGTGGTATAAACGCAGAGGGTTATACCAACATGTAACTAGGTCCTAATGGAACTTTAAAGCATGTCTAAACCTATCAAAACCGGGTCAGAACCGAAGTCAAAGCAGAAAGTCAAACTATGCGCCTTTCGGTTCCGAATCGATCTTACACTGAAAGTTGTCGAATCAAACAAGCTTAGACAAGTTCCTACACTTATTTTTAGGTTATATGAATGATAAAACAGGTTACACGCCTTCTATATCGCTAATTACGCGTTTAATGCTTCTGTTGACTTTTTCGGACAACGTTTGACTCGACAAACGATCTAGTTAGAGCGGGAATCAGAGGGTGCCCTTTTAAGGGTTTATTGCCACATAATTACCAACTTATTACTACCTTAAGTTTGACTAATCGCTGGACCATTAGCGATTAATTGATAAGTCAAACCTTAATTACGACGGTTTGACTTTTAAGCTAAAAACTAAGTAAAACTCAAATAAGGAAGGTTAAGAATACTTACTAAAGTCCTAATGATGATTAGAGATGCTTAGGAAGTGGCCTTGAGTTCCAGAAATCCTCAGATGTGAAGTTTGGAATGAATGATCAAATGGTGCAACAAGGTGGGTTCTTATATAGTGTTCTTGATGCCTTTAGATCATTACAAACAAGTCTACAAGTGTTATGGGATCATCCCAAATGTCCCTAGGGCCTAATAATGCATTAAACAAGTCCCTAAAATCAGTAATTGGCAAAATGAGGCGGTGGAACGGGCTGGAACAGGCAGCTGCCTGTTTTCTGTTGCTGGGCACTAGCTTACGGACCGTAAGGTCCATAGTGTTGAGGTCCGTAAGCTAGTTATCAGCTTTCTCATTTTTGCACTTTTGGTCCCTAGTCCTTCCAAACGTCGTTTTCACACTATTTCTTGCATTATAAGCCCTCTAAATTGATTTATAAGGGCTCCAAGACTTATACCAACTTTGTCAAGTCCTCGGGTAACTTTGTGATCACCCGAAAAACCCTAATTTTCAATGTTGACGATTCTAACCCTCACACACGAATTTTATCATAACTTTCTCATACGGTAACGAAACTTGGTGAAATTTTTATGGTGCATTCTAGTGAGCATAATTAATCGTTACAAGGCTTCGGGTTTGCTAAAAGGTCACTCAGAGGTATATCTTAACATGTTGACACATTTAACCCTTGTAGTTTGAAATCTCTCACTTTCTTTCACAATTCGCTTCGTATGATCCATGATCCATTCGTTTAAGGTTATAAACATCATGTAGGGTTATTGTAAAGTATATTTATTCATTTTTGACACTTTGAACCCTTATATTTACACAGTTTCATTGTTTGTCAACTTTAGTCCTTCAAGAACATTCTTTCACACGTTCAAAGGTTATGACACGTGTCAAGACATTATAGGATGTAAATTTTTGAGGTGTTACATCCTCACCCCCTTAAAAGAAATCTCGACCTCGAGATTTGTTAAAATGCTGGAAGTACTCTTTGTCGCATAATGGACTTAACTTTTATAGCATATCTGGAGTCTTTCCAAGCTCCCAAAGTGACTCTTATGTTTGGCGTATGTATCCTTTTGGAGCTTCTTGACTTGTCGATCCTTAATCGATACAGGATGCTCATCACATCATAATTCTGCATATCATTATGTGATAGTGCTTCTTGACTTATTGGCGGAACACATCCTCCAGTCACTAGTGTGCAATGTATTGCGAGCTCCGTCAAACTCCTTAAATAGGTTTTAGCTTACAAGCTACTTGATCTTGATACATTAAATTTCCTTCGAATGATTTCCATATATTCAGAGCTTAACTAGCCTGATAATTTAACAAATTTGGTACACCCTTCCTGGGTGATATCTTTTGTTAAACCATATTCCTTAACAAGAACTTAGGAAGTTTGCTATTTTCATAACTCCTTGATTTCCTGCCGTATGCTGGAAACCTACCATCGATTATGGATTTGTATGATCTTAATTGTTGTCTCCCAGGCAACTTTCAGATCTTGATAATTGGACGTACCAATTCTCTATCTAACAATAGATATTTAAAATTCCATCTATACAAGGTCTCCAAAGGAGTAGCCTTAATACTTACATATCAATTATTATAAAAAACTTATTTTAAGGTGAGATGGTTATTCCAACCACTGCTCAAAACTAATATTAAGGAATAGCTAATCCTTGCCGCTGGTCGAACAATTCGACGATCCTGGGCAGCTGATGGCAAATTCTTAATCGTTGCCTAATTAGGGTTGCGGTAATAATGTATAAGCAAAATGAACCGTCTTTCATAATTAACTATACCGAATTCTCAGGATATCGAGTTAGGCTATATGAACCCTTTATTTTAAAAACTTAGTTAATCAGGGTTTCGATTCTCCCAATGGTGGTACTAACCGTCTTGGTGATTTTATAATAATACAGCCTTAAATGGGATATAAACCTTAACTCTACCTGCCTCTCAGAGGTAAACAGGGTAATATTAGGAGAAGATAATCAAGGTACAATGAGGTTACAGAGATTTTTACAAATCTCAGGCTCCAATTCATCCACCATTGTTTGTGTCAATTAAGTGACACATTTATGTTATGAGTCCAAGAACTCCTTAATCGGGAACATTTACTTGGACAATTCCATTCTGGATATCTCCTTTGAATACCATTAGTTGACTTTAGTACTATATGACCTCTCGGAATATCTTTGTGGTCCCATGCATTAAACCTCCATACTGATCAGGCATGGAAGCAATCTATGGAATTTATTAAGATACGCCAATCCTCATATGATGCTTTTATCATACCATTTGGTATTCGGAATCGATAGAGATTAAAGAGATATCAACTACATGTGCTGACGCACTTCCTCTTGAGAGAGGAAAAATTTTTCTATGACTGGAGGTTTCTGACAAGAACAGAAGAAATGGTTCTTATGAATTTCGCAGGTAAGTTTTTATCTTACGCTTAATATCTGGAGTTCTTACGGGAAAATTTCTAAAAGTTTGCTAAGTTTATGATCTTGTGAGAGACTTAACAGCACCCGAAACCACATGTAATTTATAGCAATAAATTCACAAATAAGGGTTTATCTGGTGAAATTTCTAATGTGAGCTGTCTCTAATTATTCAATAGGAGGGTTAAACGCCTCCATTATTAATCCTTCTAAACTTAGCTGTAAAATCTTAGATAACTTTAGGGCAGTCTCAGCTTTGACTGATTACTTCTTAATCATTATAACGTGGGTAGCTGAGGTAGATCCATAATGGATTTTTAATGAGTAGGTTTTGAAACCGTAGTGTGCCTTCTTATTGCCAATGCTAATCACTAATAATTATGTGCTTTAATAGGGTACTATCTCAGCCAATGAATTAAAATTTGCAACATACTGTCGACAGTCTAGAACTTTTATGGCGAGAGTCAGAAATTCTTATTCCGTCTTTTCCCTTTTCGCGAAACGGATACTAGGTTTTTTCTAATAGGGTCCTTAAAACTTGGACCATTCCACAATGTATAAGAGGATCCTTCTTGAGGATTTCATTAATGTCCTTACTAATTAAAAGTATTGCCATCGAATGACTGTGATGTATACCTTACCATGTCCTTTCTAGCATAACCACTGATATACTTAATGGTTTCTACTTCATCCTTTCTAGTGTTTAGTCAACATAAGCAAGCCAAGAGTAATTAAAATATAGAGGTAAAATCTTGGATTCTAATACTTAGTCAACATAAGGAGGATAAGTAGGTGACTTATAGTAAGAAGTAAGGAAGTTATTGTACATGTGCTTATATTTAATCAAAATGGAAATTTCACAAACTAGGCACCTAGCTCGGTTGGCTAGGCGCGCGAAAGGGTGTGGCCTAGACCCAGGTTCGATTCCGGGGACGGCCGGTTCCACCATTTTTAATGTTTAATATTAATTAATCGTACTGATACATATAATTATGAGGGTTGTCTCATAAGGAGTCTTGATAAATAATTGCTTCTTATCACCCACAATATGGGCTTGATTTTTTTTAAGACAACCAATCGATTTTATAACTATATTGTGTCTTTATATTTTAACGGAAACTAGGACATCAGAAAGATGATTCCTAATGGATATAAAGAATCCATCTAATATTGTTGAAGCAGTCTCTGAGGTACTATCGACCAATTTTACTTCATACTTAACGCTTAGAGTTTTAACAGGCAGATTTAATGATTTACAATCTTATGTCTACGAGAGACTTATCTGAACCTGAATCAACTAATACTCTATCATGAGCGTTATTGATATAGAAAGTACCTGTTGTGACCTTGTCATCCTGAATAGCCTCTTGAGTATCCATTTGGGAGTTTCCGGTTTTGGTCTTCTTAGCCTCGCCAGACTTCTTGGTTTTATTAGGGCAATTAGTTTTGATGTGCCCTATTTCATTGCAACCATGGCAGGTTGCATCCTCCATCTTCTTGCAGTCCAAGGTCTTATGCCTCTTGGACTTGCATATCCCACATGCAAAAGTTCTCGATTTTGTATGTGAGTTCAATTCATACCTGCACTTCCCGAAGTGCTGTTTCTTGCAGATTTTACATTTGGGTTTTTCACCTGACTGTTGGTTGTTCTTCAAATCCTTCCCAGACTTAGTTGCTTCTCCCTTGGCAGCCTTAGGGCAATTAGTACTGATGTGGCCCTTTTCGCCGCAACCATGACAGGTCGCATCTTTCAATTTCTTGCAATCAAAGGTCTTGTGACCCTTGGTTTTGCAAATTCCACATAATTTAGCACGTGGGTCGATTGTGCATTTTCCTGCATGTTGCTTCCTGCAGTTATTGCATTTGGGCTTTGCCTCCTTTGGCTTGGACGGGTTATGATTTGAACCGGTCTTACCCTTTTTACGACCTTTATTTGGGGCATTATTGCACTTTCGCTTATGATCCCTTAACGCTCGGTTCACGGCCTTGGTAACAGCTGTATCCAACATAGCCTGTAACTCGGCGCTCGTTAAATTCAGTCTTGTATCATCATTCTGATTAACTGGATGATTGTGAGCTTCAGAGGAGTCAACCATGGTGAAGCTTTGAAGGCTACAACCCAGTAGTAATATTTGATTTAATTATATGGTGAATTCTCGAATTTGTTGATTAGATAGTTATGGTGTAAACAAACCATATAGGTCAAAAGATAGTATTTAAGTTAATTGATTATGTTATGCCTAGGTTTTTAAATAAACCATCCTTGGCGTGTAAACAGAATATAATCCTTCATATTTATTAGACAGGGGACATAAATCACGACTGTCAATGTCGTACTGACATTTTATATAGCACAACAGCTTGTTCCCAAGGACTCTTGATGGCACAGGGCCTTGTCACTAGGGAAAAATCTAAAACATAATCGATGATTCATTTGGATCGGAAAATTTCATAGTTCATTGTCTTGACAAGAATTTATGAAATAAAAACTATCTTTTCATGTATACACCTTTTCCCGTAGGTATACATCCCAAATGGATGTTTTGATGCGTACATCATTTTCGACGTCTACCAGCCAAGATTCCTATTGATCAATTACGCTAACTAAGGGATTTGGAAACTTCCTATTATAAGGATGACAAGTGTGATTTTATCGCATCACGGTTGTCGGGAGTGTTAACACATTTTCAGATGTTAACAAGGATCTGAATCTCTTTTTTAAACAGATTTTACCATCTTAGCTAGGTCTTCAATGACATTCAAGCTAGGTCAAACCTTTTAAGATTCTCTTTTAATAATTATACTGGCAGGAAAGGAATAATATTTATTTTTTATTCAGGATTTTTATCATAATCCTAAGTTATAAGTTAATAATAGCACAAATGGCCTAGTCGCGTAGACAAGTTTAATTTATAAGCCATGATTTCAGAGAATCAAAGCATGAAGGTATACTGGCACAACAGGCCTAGTCACAAGGACATTTATAAATTATAAGCTATGATTTCAGAGAATCAAAGCATGAAGGTATACTGGCACAACAGGCCTAGTCACAAGGACATTTATAAATTATAAGCTATGATTTCAGAGAATCAAAGCATGAAGGTTTGAACCTAGTTCATTACCTTTATCTGACAGGGAGTCATTGCTACCACTGTATTTTGGTTCATATGGAAATGAGCAGGGCCTGTAGGCGCTATATTACCACGTATGGTCAAAATATGATCATCTCAAGTGATGATCTAAACCCATGATTCAGAGATCATTACATTGGGTTAGGAATCTTTTGAAGAATCCAATAATAAGAATGACGTGTGTGATTTTAATGAATCACGTCTACCAGGAGTGTTAACATATTTTCAGATGTTAACTGGGATTTGAATCCTTGAATAGGTCCTACCATCTTAGCCTCGTCATATAGGCTAGGTTTACCTTTAAGATTCATTTTTAATAATAAACGCAGAGCAATCCTAACTCAGGATGTTAATAAGGATCTGAATCTAGTTGAGGAACTACCATCTTGGCCCTGTCTCAAAATAATGCGTGGCTAGGTCTTGTCCTTTTTAGATTTTGCCATTTTACATAAAGGTAGATCATATAAAAGGAATGTTATTTCCCATTTATTTCATATTTCATGTTTAGAATGAAAACTTAAATTTAATCAATCCACTATATGAAAATAACAGTACAGAGTTGCCCTAAGCGGGACTTGAAAGAAATAATGTTGTCCTCGAAGGAACTGAAAGGTAATTATGTCCTTATAAGGACTATTATGGAAACGATTTTTAGCAAAAGAAGTTTCTTCTTCATTTTATTTCTGAATGCTTTCTCCTTGGTTGCATGTTTCGTCCTAGCCGCTGTACGAAGGTCAGCAATTCAAGGCTCCGGGTGTGGAGAATTATTATTACGGCTTCTTCGCTTGGCGACGTATCCAAAATAAAAATTTTTGGAAGCAGAATTTCCAGATAAGGATTGAGAATATTCCTATGTTAAGTCTAGACTCAGAAGGTCAAGGAATGTGCTAATGTGTCATTGAGATTAAACACAAAAAGCTAGTGCTTAATTCACTCAATGTTGGCTCTGATACCAACCTGTCACACCCCAATTTTTCCACACTTTACCGGTGGGCCCGGTAGGGGAGTAACGTGACCTGGTTGGCAACATCATCGTCAAACAACACAATAAATAAATGCACAGCGGAAGCAAAAGATAGATATATTACAATCCGAAATAGTGTAACAGTAAAGTATTACAACGGAAATAAAGGATCCACAGGCGGATCGAAAATAAGAATATAACACTGTTCAACAGACTTTAGGCATCTAAGCTTGCGAGACTCTTTAATGATGCTAGGAGTAGCCAGCCGATTCCGATTAGTACCTGCACTTAGCCTTTTTGGAAAATACGTCAGTTTACACTGATAAATACTATCAACCGACTCATTTTGAAAAGGTTTAATAAATAATGGATTTGAATGCACATGGCACAAATAATATTTTATAACTTGGGATCATTATTTGAATATAATACTCGTAAAAGATTTACATGTTTCTTATGTGTTCAGTAGCCGGATCGAGCCGGGTTAAAGATCAATAGACTTTCTGTTCCTGGGCACTAGCTTACGGACCGTAAGGTCCATAGTGTTGATACCAACCTGTCACACCCCAATTTTTCCACACTTTACCGGTGGGCCCGGTAGGGGAGTAACGTGACGTGGTTGGCAACATCATCGTCAAACAACACAATAAATAAATGCACAGCGGAAGCAAAAGATAGATATATTACAATCCGAAATAGTGTAACATCAAAGTATTACAACGGAAATAAAGGATCCACAGGCGGATCGAAAATAAGAATATAACACTGTTCAACAGACTTTAGGCATCTAAGCTTGCGAGACTCTTTAATGATGCTAGGAGTAGCCAGCCAATTCCGATTAGTACCTGCACTTAGCCTTTTTGGAAAATACGTCAGTTTACACTGGTAAATACTATCAACCGACTCATTTTGAAAAGGTTTAATAAATAATGGATTTGAATGCACATGGCACAAATAATATTTTATAACTTGGGATAATTATTTGAATATAATACTCGTAAAAGATTTACATGTTTCTTATGCGTTCAGTAGCCGGATCGAGCCGGGTTAAAGATCAATAGACACACCACATTATGTAAATGAGACACTGACAGGTGTACGCCTACACCTGTGTGCTAAGGTCGTGGCCATTTCGTAAAATGATGCCAGGGATATCCGAGACATGGTCATTAACCTCCCAAAGGCTTTAAGCAAACAAAACAATTTAAACGGTCATCTCGATAATACTTAACCCCCAAAACGATTAAGGTCGAAATGCTCGACCAAGCGGTATTTTATATACCGTACCCCAAGCCCGTATAAGGGAAAATAAGTTAAAAGTATTTACCTGAGCTAAATATAAATTCAATCCCAGTCGTATCAAATCAGCAAGTACAGATAGCTTTTACTGGGCTCCTAAATCTGGAACGAAAGTTTTTAATAACCTATTAGAATCCTAACGGGTCTTTAATTAAGCCTTGACTTAGACCGATTAGTTTTCCAAAAAGGAAGATACGGTTCAAACGCGTGATAAGGCGAAGACCGGAATAGAAGGTGATTTAGACCCGACAAGTTTGAAGACTTGTATAATAGGGGTAATCTAAACACATTCTGGATTTTGAGATAAAACCGATAAGGTTTGACCCGTTTCGGCTAATTTATATAAACTAGTTACATAAACCGAACCGAACGCGCATGAAGCGTAACGGGTACCCATAAGAGTCCTAAACAGGTTTCCTAAGTTAACATGCCTTAAATATGTTGTGATATCAGTAGGATACCTTCCATTATGCCCAAAACGAGTTTAATCTCATATTAAGCCCCTTAGGGGTATTTTGGTCATTTTAAAGATTATAAATGGGATCAATTAAGCTTCTGTGATCTGGGTCTGAATAAATCAGTAAAATAGTTTATTTTAACTTGGTATATCAGTTGGTGTTAAGTCCTATGTGGCAAAATGGTTTTAAACCCTTACTATGCGCTTAATACGCGTATAACGTCATTTTAAGCGATTTACGGGTTAAAATAGTATTCTGAGTTTCCAGGTCAGTTTATAAAGTTCAAACCACTTCATTTATTATTTAAAATCAGTAGCAATTGGATTGGTAGTAAAAGGACTTGTAAAACTCATTTTATGGCCGAAAAGGGTATAATCGGTATTTACCGAATCAAGGTACTAATCCTAGCTTATGATCAGTTTAAAAATAATTATAAATCTTCAAAAATCCCAAAATATTATATTACATCAGTGGGTAAAAGGTTTGGTGTCAAAAATTGGGTTTAGATAGGCTTTACGCTAATGACGCCGTTTAATTACTAAGAAGCGTTCTAATTACGTCATTAAGCATAACTCCTAATCTAGACCTCCAACTGATGTGAAAATTTAGGGACATGTTTAATAATCAGTAACTAAGATTATTGTACTTTCATATTTCCAAAATTCTCGTTTTATGGTCATAAGGGCATTATGGTCCATATTTAAGCATTTAACGGAAACGTCGGACAACTAAGGATTTAAGTGGTATAAACGCAGAGGGTTATACCAACATGTAACTAGGTCCTAATGGAACTTTAAAGCATGTCTAAACCTATCAAAACCGGGTCAGAACCGAAGTCAAAGCAGAAAGTCAAACTATGCGCCTTTCGGTTCCGAATCGATCTTACACTGAAAGTTGTCGAATCAAACAAGCTTAGACAAGTTCCTACACTTATTTTTAGGTTATATGAATGATAAAACATGTTACACGCCTTCTATATCGCTAATTACGCGTTTAATGCTTCTGTTGACTTTTTCGGACAACGTTTGACTCGACAAACGATCTAGTTAGAGCGGGAATCAAAGGGTGCCCTTTTAAGGGTTTATTGCCACATAATTACCAACTTATTACTACCTTAAGTTTGACTAATCGCTGGACCATTAGCGATTAATTGATAAGTCAAACCTTAATTACGACGGTTTGACTTTTAAGCTAAAAACTAAGTAAAACTCAAATAAGGAAGGTTAAGAATACTTACTAAAGTCCTAATGATGATTAGAGATGCTTAGGAAGTGGCCTTGAGTTCCAGAAATCCTCAGATGTGAAGTTTGGAATGAATGATCAAATGGTGCAACAAGGTGGGTTCTTATATAGTGTTCTTGATGCCTTTAGATCATTACAAACAAGTCTACAAGTGTTATGGGATCATCCCAAATGTCCCTAGGGCCTAATAATGCATTAAACAAGTCCCTAAAATCAGTAATTGGCAAAATGAGGCGGTGGAACGGGCTGGAACAGGCAGCTGCCTGTTTTCTGTTGCTGGGCACTAGCTTACGGACCGTAAGGTCCATAGTGTTGAGGTCCGTAAGCTAGTTATCAGCTTTCTCATTTTTGCACTTTTGGTCCCTAGTCCTTCCAAACGTCGTTTTCACACTATTTCTTGCATTATAAGCCCTCTAAATTGATTTATAAGGGCTCCAAGACTTATACCAACTTTGTCAAGTCCTCGGGTAACTTTGTGATCACCCGAAAAACCCTAATTTTCAATGTTGACGATTCTAACCCTCACACACGAATTTTATCATAACTTTCTCATACGGTAACGAAACTTGGTGAAATTTTTATGGTGCATTCTAGTGAGCATAATTAATCGTTACAAGGCTTCAGGTTTGCTAAAAGGTCACTCAGAGGTATATCTTAACATGTTGACACATTTAACCCCTGTAGTTTGAAATCTCTCACTTTCTTTCACAATTCGCTTCGTATGATCCATGATCCATTCGTTTAAGGTTATAAACATCATGTAGGGTTATTGTAAAGTATATTTATTCATTATTGACACTTTGAACCCTTATATTTACATAGTTTCATTGTTTGTCAACTTTAGTCCTTCAAGAACATTCTTTCACACGTTCAAAGGTTATGACACGTGTCAAGACATTATAGGACGTAAATTTTCGAGGTGTTACACAAACCAGTTCATCATATTCAGCACTTGAAATTTTGAAAATCAGCTCTTCAACATCTGTTGTCGAAAATCTTTTTGTATTTTCAAAATTTATGCTAAAACATACTAAAATCTTTTTGGGTTTTGAAATAGAATGAAATACAGTAAAGAAATATTTACAGACAATATTTTTGTGAGTTTGTGTAAGAGGATCATATCAGTTTTTGTGACCAATCACTAGCACCGTTAAGCTTTAACATTTTAAGTTCTAAACGATTCACGTAGATTGACGATATTGTTGTCCACTTAAACTCAATCTAAAAACTTTCGAAATTCTTACCGATACATTAAAGTATATTAATTTTGCACTAAGCTCTTATGGACCCCACGATCTCAGCATATCCCCTCATCATGCAATACACTATCTCAAGTAATGCCTTTAAACTTTTATCAACTGTGAATTGTGCGAAAACAAAGCAGAATGTTTAAACATTAACAATCAGGTCGATACTTGCAGAGAAAGTCCAATGTTTAAACAAAATAAGAAAAATAAAACAAGTTGAAGTTGTTTAGGCTTTAACCACCAGGTCGATACTTCCGTATACGCAGAGGAGGTCCAAAGCTTAAACGAAACACCAAAGAAAATAAAGCAGAACGTTTAGGCAATAACATCCAGGTCGATACTCACGTATACGCAGAGGATGTCCAATGCTTAAAAAAAATAAAGAAATAAAACAAGTTTAAATCTTTGCAAAATGAAATTCACAATCACAGCGACTTTTTAGCAAAGTTGTGAAAGTTCACAAACTTAACCAGTTTTATGTCTTTCGACAATCAGCGATTACTGAGTAGGCACACAATCAAGAAGGACAAAACTAAGTACTATGCTTTTGACCATGTTTCCCACTAGAACTAGGCTTTTTCATTTAAGTTTGTATCGTTATCGCAAATCTACTAGTCTAGCTGAGCCTATCGTCACATCTTTAGTGAGATCGCTTATCACATTTTATCTCTCCATTTCTTTACATATTGTGACAGTCTCACTGATCTACTATCATTTCCTCTTTTTACAACAAAACTCATTTTGAATTTTTCAATGTTTTTGACATTTTCAAATTTTCAAATTTTTTTAAAATTTTTACTCCCCCTAAAATCAAAATATGTTTCAATTTTGATTTTCTGGGAAAATTTGAAAAACAACTGTACAAAATAAACTGACAACATGATGAGAATCACTTCAATTCCCAGTCACTTGGCATGAACAATCAGAACTCCCCCTGACAGCAAAACATTTTCCCATAGTGATTTCAAAACACTTAAGTTTGTTTTAATCAAAATGGTTTTTCCGGAAAATAAGTTTTGTGAGTCATTTCTCAATCATGGGGATCTTTCATCACCTTGTTCTCTTTAACCACTTGTAAAAACTAACATTTTTAAGATCAATTCACAAACATCACTTGTAGAAAATCAAGTACAACTTAATGTCCCTGATTTACCACTTGTAAGTTCGAAATATCACCAAAATGAATTTCTCAAGAAAGATGCCGATTCCTGCTCCACTCTTACAAACCTGGGAACTCCGGCAAGTCAGGTTTTTCATTTAAACAGATTCACCCAAGCCTGACGGTCCTTGGGTGATTTTGAATTCTTGTTCAACAATGGCGGAAAATTTGCATCATCCATTGTTAAACCAGAATTCTCAAGTTTTACCTCAACACAAGGCTCTTCTGGCTTTACTACACCAGATTCATCGCCTGATCTTGGCTTGTCTAACTTTGAAGAGTCAGATTCATCGCCAACAACTGGCTCCTTTGTTTTCGAAGAAACAAATTCATCACCACCAACTTTCTTCTTCTTCTTTCCCTCTTTCGTCCTCAGATTTGTATCTGATGAATCCGTTTTGCTAGATTTATCATTCTTTGGAGAGCAAGACTATTTATCAGAACTTTTTTCTGTTTTACCAGTTGTATCCGAGGACAAAATCCTTTCGAGATATTCTCTTGCTTTCTTCCTCTTCTTCCTCAGTCTGTCTTTTTGCCCCTGCGAAAGCTTCACTTTCGGTTTTAGAACTTTCTGTTCTTGAACTTTAGGTTCTTGAACTTTCTGTTCCTTGGGCTTTGCTTTGACATTGACTGGTTTCTTTGCCATTTACTGAGATTCAACCCTTGATCTTCCCTTTGATCTCATTTGGCAATCTCTGGCAATGTGTCCTCTGATTTGGCAATTATAGCATCTCCTCGTCTCAAACCATTGATTTTGGCAGTTAACAGCAATGTGTCCTCGAACACCACAAGTGTAACACACTCTGTTATCATACCAATCACCACTTTCAGTCCAAACATTCAGATCATAGCACTGTTTGGCTTGGTGATAATCATTTCTCCTCTTGTTTGCTGGATTTGGCTTTTAAGCACTGTGGTCCAACCTGCACCACTTATTGCCAACAGTTTTTGAGTTTTCATTTTTCAATTTTTGTGGATTTTTATCTTGATTGGATGATTGAACTGATGAGCTTTTATTTTCTTTTTGAACATTTTTCGGTTTTTTATCCTTTTGTTTTTGTTTCACGTTCTTCTTTACAGGTTTTTTCGTTGAGCATTCACCTTTTTCAGTAGAATGTAGAACAGTTTCTTTAAACATTTCATTTAATTTCAAAAATATTTTTCTTTTTTCAACATCATCATCAGTTTTCTCATCACAATCTTCAACTTTGACTTTGTCAAAGTTTGTGACATTGTCACTTATTGGAACAGAATTGATCGGTTTTGGACATGGATAATCTGGTGTTGGTGACGAAGTCTCAAAACCTTTCAATTTCTCTTCAAGCTCTTTGATTTTAATCCGAGCTTTTTCAGCTTCATTTTCAAGCCGAATGATTTTCTGAAGATGAGAATTTATTTCAATTTGTTTTTCAAGATTATTTTTAAAGATAACAGATTTCTCATCTTCTAAAATCTTCATTTGACTTTGAAAATCTTTTCCAATTTTTAATTTTTCATTTTCAAAATCTTTTTCGTTTTCTTTCAAAATTTTGTTTGCTAATGTCAAACTGTCCAAATCATTTAACAGTTTGACATTTTCAGATTTCAATTTCTCATAATTTTCTTGTAAAACAAGAATCTGTTTATCATCAAATTGCTTCTCATCTTTCAATTTCTTGATTTCCAATGTCAAACTTTCCGCATCTTTCAAGAGTTTGCCATTGTCAGCTTCAAGTTTATCACATTTAGAGCACACTGATTCAGAACCAGATTCTTCTTTCACAGATTCTTCATTCTTTGGAATATCCTTTGTTTCCATCTTGTATGTTCCTGCACAAAAGAGTTTAACGAAATCAAAAGGATTCATACTTTCATCAATATAACAGTTCCTTTTAATATCATATTTCAGAATACTCTTTGTTGCAAGACACACACGAATTCTTTTATCAATTTCAGTAATTACATCCAATTCCAATTTTTGTAAATTCTTTTCCATTTCGTTCAAAAATTCCTTCTTTTTCTTATATTCCTTACGAAACTCTGCATTAACCTCATTAAAGAACTGTTTTGGATAAAGTTCTTGAAAAAAATCTTTCCTTTTTAGCTCAAGCAAGAATTCATCCCATTTAGCAGGTAATGCATTTGCCAATTTCGATATCTGTTCATCATTTGATATTCTAATATTTTTTCTTCTCAAATTTTCTGTTAAAATTTCAAATCGTCTTTCCAACTCATCCAATGTTTCATCTTTTTGACACATGAAATGTTCAAAACTTTTAACCCAAATGTCCCCACTTACATTTCTATAATTGCTATCCACAGTTCTCATATACCAACGATTTAAATTTTCAAGATAATCGTTTTCTTTTTCATCAAACATCATTTCCATATTTTAAAAACAACCTGTTCAAACAATCTGATTGGGCCAATCAAGACAAATGGGCCGCTCAAGATCAAACAATTATTGCCGACAACTTTGAGAACTTCACATGCAAAATTGAATGTTTCACATGGGCCGCTGATTATTACATTGCTCAATTAATTCACATGCAGCCGACAATATCAACAATTCGAAAAATCTATTGGGCCGCTAAGATGTGATCACGTGAACTATGATTCCCTCAAAGTTGATGTAATATAAAATGTGATTGGGTTGTAACTATTGAATGGAACGAGAATATAGGTCAGATCACATGGACTTGTTACTTCTTTCAACACATTGTGATTGGGCCTCTTAATCCACTTAGCCGACAACCAATATTACTAAATTGTTTGAATCTTGGGCAGATAAACCTTGACCGAAAATAAGACTTTATCAAGTCTAGTATATCACGTGATTTGCTAGTTCATTGATTCTCTCACCATTTCAAAAAATAACCAGTTTTTTTTATGATAAATCGATTCTATCTGACAAACCGATATCACATGTAATCACACATGTTTCTGATCACCTCAACTGACACAATACATGTGATTTCTTTTCCCAATATGCTGACAACTTTTTTTTAAAGTTTCACAAAACTCGATGTACTTTTCAAACGGTTCACATTTTTCAAACGGGAACCATGTTTCAAACGGTCACGATGGCAACTTTCAAACGGTCAGGTTAGTTTTCAAACGGACAGGTCAGTTTTCAAATGGACATGTCAGTTTTTCAAACGGACAGGCAAGTTTTTCAAACGGACGGGTAAGCCTCGTTCAAACGGACACCAGTTTTCAGTCCATTTTTACCACTTTTACTTCGAATTTTAAGCTGAAACTTTCAAGGGTTTGTTAAAACACAATTACGCACACCTTGTGAAAGTTTTATCCGATTTTAACTATGAAAAGTATCAATTTTGTGAAAGAAGGTGTAGAAAATCATAATTTGCTAGCGAAAACGAGCTAAACGGCAAGAACTCTTCCTCCTGAGCTCTGATACCACTTGTAGGATCGTGAAACGACCTAACGAGTCGATCAGAAGAGTGCTCAGACAGAATCAGAGGCGGAATTCATTGATTCGGTCTTCGTTTAGCTTGTATTCACTATTAAATGTCTCGTATATTAATCTCTGAACAATTTACAATCTGGAGACACTTCGACAGCACCTCGGCGTCGGAATCTAGAATGTTACAAATGAATCCGTTTGAAGGGTATTTATAGGAGAGACCCTGTCCGTTTGAAGGTGGCATGTCACCCTTCAAACGGTCACCTCTTCAAACGGTCATGCATGTTTCAAACGGACATGCATGATTCAAACGGTTAGACAAATTCAAACAATTACATCTAGAATCTTGTTTTTTCTTCATGTGTAATGATGCAATGATGATGTCACTTTGATGATGTCATCATTCAATATGATGATATCATGCTCGATAAGATCCGCAACGCAACCCAGACTCGATATAAGACGAAGTCGACAGATGTATGCACCAACAGGTTAAACCTGATCATACAAGTGGTAAGATGGATAACAATGTGATGAAACCCCATGATTTGTGAAATCAACAAAACTATTTTTTTGGAAAAACCGTTTTGATTAAAACAAACTTAAGTGTTTTGAGATCATAATGGGAAAATAGTTTGTTGTCAGGGGGAGTTCTGATTGTTTATGCCAAGTGGATGGCGAATTGAAGCAATTCACGTCAGTCTATCAGTTTATGTGTACAGTTTATTGAGTTCATTTTTCAAATTTTCCTGGAAAATCAAAATTGAAACATATTTTGATTTTAGGGGGAGTAAAAAATTTAGAAATTTTGAAAATTTGAAAAATCCAAAAACATGATAAAATTTCAAAAATCCAAAAACATTGAAAAAGGCAAAAAGAGTTTTGTTGTGAAAAAGAGGAAATGATAGTACATCAGTGGACTATCACGACATGCTAAAGAAATGGAAAGTCAAAATGTTTTAAACAAGTCTCACTAATGATGTGCCAGTAGGCTTCGCACAATTAGTAGATTGAGTTCGAGATATAAACATAACAAATAACTTCTTATTTCGTGGGGAACATCTCTCGGATATATGGGTAACCCCCGAAATCTTGTTTGAAAGACTCTATTTCTGACATATTAGGTCTTTGTACGTCTTGATATCTGGGGTATTATACCAGGACTTCTGATTTTGCGGGAGCAATAGCCTAGTCCTCGTATAATACTTTGCACTGCTTTAAATCTTAAAGCTCACCCTCAGCATAAAAAATGATGAAACATTAAAAAATGCTAATCATGTGCTGTTGAAAAGAAGATCCCCAAGGGGGACCCACCTAAAGTCGAGCCATCATCTCTCTGATTTTGCGGAAGCAATAGTCTGAGCTCTCATGGCCTCGCATTTAACCCATTACAGATATCATTAGTGTGCACTCACCTATAAGACTGAATATAGTAGTCTGGATACGGGAGTATATTATGAGATGGGACACGCGAATAAGTTCAGTCCTTAAAACATCTAATCTCACATCTTGAACCAATTGAAACTTGTGTAGAGGTTTAAGTGGACAACAATACTGACAATCAGAAGTGAATTTGTTTAAGACTTAAAGTTAAATCAAGATCAATGGTGTTGGTGATATGTCTCAAAAACTGATATGATTCTCTTCCACAAACTCACAAAATATGTCTGTAAATATTTCTTTACTGCTTTTCATTAAAAAAAATCCAAAAAGATTGTGTTTTAGCATAAAATTTTAAAAAATTCAAAAAGATTTTCGACAACTGATGTTGAAAAGCTGATTTTCAAAATTTCAAGTGCTAAACATGATGAACAACAGTGGGTTGGGAGAGTGTGTTTGAAATGAAAAATGAAAAATGAAGTTTGAGATAGTTTGAGAAATGTTACAAGTAATGTTTTGAGGTTGATTTCACTGCTAGTTAATCAAGGTCATTAAGTTGAACTTGATATAACTATTGTTGATGATTGAATGATATTTTTAAGAGGTTTCTAAATTTGTTAAATTCAAAAATTTGGAAATTTACTGTTAGGTAGAGAATTGTGCAGGTTACCAGGTTCCTGATCCTGATGATACGGAAAACCAGGAGTCATTCCTGAACCTGTGAAAGCTATGTCAGATTGCGATCCCGGAACAACTTAAGGGGGAGTCTGTTAGCAAAGGGGAGTTTGAAGACGTAAGAGAAAGAGAGAAATTGAAGGATGCTTACAGAGAAAGATACTTTAGAAAAGAGCGAGAAGACCGATTAAGACTGAAGACTCGATGTACTGAAGACTCGTCAACATCCAAGGGGGAGTTTGTTGGTGCATATGTCTTTTGACTTCGTCTTGTATCGAGTCATGTTTTAGTATAGATAGGCCAGAAAGCACGAGATGTCAATTTTATGAGGACTGGCCAGAAAGCACGAAATGGCAGTTTCGTGAGAAGTGGCCAGAAAGCATGAAAGTTCATGTGGAGTGGCACTCCTATAAATAGGTGATGTTAGGCTTTCATTTGTAACTTTTGCAATTCCGGTAGCGAAGCTCTGCCGAGGTGTCAAACGAGCTGTAATCGTGTCAAATCAATACAGAAGACATTTAAACTACTTCTTAGTGCAAATCAAGCTGATTCAACATCAAAATGTCTGATTCCGCCTCTCTAGTGACTTGATTTAACTCTGACCGACTCGTATTTGATCGAATCTCGATCCTATAGACCCATTTTGGAACGACGATAGGTATATTCAGAGTGTGTTAAACAACCCATACCCATGCGGACAATCCATACCTCGATACCCTGACCCAGTACCAGCACCTATGCCACACATGAGTCAAGAAAATTTGGAAGAAGTTCTCTCTTGTGGCGACGAATTAGTTGAAGAGGGAAATAGAATCCGTCAGATAGAAGAGAAACTCGTCCGGAAGTATAACGAGCGTGAAATGCAGTATTGGACAAACTATCACCCAGTATTATATATATATATATATATATATATATATATATAGGGAGGAGTTCATGCGACAACCACCCTTATTGCGAGAACCGTGAGAACCAATGTGAACACAACCTAAAATAGCTAAAAAAACCTAACCCCCCCCCCCCCCAAAAAAAACCTACCCCCCCCCCCAAGCTAAATGCTAAAAACTAAAACCCCCAAAAAACTTAACCCCCCCCCCCCCCCAAGCTAAAATGTTAAAAACTAAACCCCCAAAAAACCTAAAAAAATCTAATTTTTTTTAAAATATTTTTTATGCTCAAATCGCTACTTTTAGTGGCCAAAATTTTTTTTTTTTTTTTAAAAACATTTTATTTTTTTTTAAACAATTTTTTTTAATTTTGGCTTCCGAAAAGTAGCGATTTTTATATAAAAATATATTAAAAAAAACATTTTGAGTGATTTTTAGCTATTTTTAGGCATTTTTGGTTGTGTTCACATTGGTTCTCGCGGTACTCGCAATAAGAGGTGGTTCTCGCATGATCTTCTCCCTATATATATATATATATAGGACAAGGATCCGTTAGGAACCATCCTTTATTCCCAAAACCGCGAGAACCAATGTGAAAACAACAAAAAATACCTAAAAATAGCTAAAAAACACACAAATTATTTTTTTAATATTTTTATGCAAAAATCGCTACTTTTAGTAGCCAAAAAAAACATTTTTTTTAAAGTTTTTTTTTTAATATTTTAGCTACTAAAAGTAGCGATTTTAATGTACAAATATTAAAAGAAATTTATGTTTTTATTTTTTATTTTTTAGGTTTTTTGGGGGTTTAGTGTTTAGCATTTTAGCTTTTTTTTGGGGGGGGGGGGGGGGGTTTTAGGTTTTTGGGGGGGGGGGGGTGGGGGGAGGGGGGGGTTAGGTTTTTGGGTGGTGGGGGTAGGGGGGTTAGGTTTTTTTTTTTTTTTTTTGAGTTGGGGGGGGGGGGGGTTTAGTTTTTAGCATTTAGCTTGGGGGGGGGGGGGGGGGGTAGGTTTTTTTTTAGAGGGGGGGGGGGTTATTGTTTTTTAGTTATTTTTGGTTGTGTTCACATTGGTTTTTGCGGTTCTCTCAATAAAGGGTAGCAATTTTAAGATAAAAAATATTAAAAAAATTAGATTTTTTTAGATTTTTTGAGGTTTTTTGGGAGTTTAGTTTTTAGCATGTTAGCTTGGGGGGGGGGGGGGTTAGGTTTTTTTTTGGGGGGTGGGGTGGGGAGATGGTTAGGTTTTTTGGGGGTTTTAGTTTTTAGCATTTAGCTAGGGGGGTTAGGTTTTTTTTTTTTTTTTTTTGGGGGGGGGGGGGGGGTTAGTTATTTTTTTGGGGGGGGGGGGTGGGGGTTAGGTTTTTTTAGCTATTTAAGTTGTGTTCACATTGGTTCTTGCGGTTCTCGCATAGACCTTACCATATATATATATATATATATATATATATGTTTGTAATATATTTACTTTGAAAAATGTAGGATCGTGTCTCGACCCGAATGAGTCGTTCAGAGGAGTTTTCGTTAATTACAGGTGCGGAAAACAAGTAATTAACGTAGAAACAGCTTTCAAATCACTTTAAACACCTTTCTGTATTGATTTATAACAGTTTACATCCAAATCTCGATCCGGCAGCACTTCGGTACGAGTTACAAGGTCTAGTAGTATGGTTCGCTTATGTGCACCTATTTATAGGTGTTGAGGTTCCCTCCAAGGTACATTGACACATAAGCGGACCTGACAAATAAGCGGACCTGACACATAAGCGGACCTGACACATAAGCTAACCTGACAAATAAGCGGACCTCCTATGTCCATATAAGCGGACCTACCAGGTGACACATAAGCGGACCTACCAGGTTAAACCTATATGCTATCCTATTTTCTCATAAAACATGCCCTGATCTAACAATCTAAAACTAAGACTCGATACAAGACAAAGTCGACAGATGTAGTGCACTAACAGACTCCCCCTCAGATGTTGACGAGTCGCAGTGTCGAGTCTTTGACAATATCATGTCTTCACATCTTCAGTCTTGATCTGTCTCTAGGCTTCTCTCTCTCAATCTTTTCTTGCATGTCTTCAGACTCCCCCTTGCGATATGCTGGTATTTCTTCAATTCATCAGCATCATCAACTTTAGGATCGTTGTCTGGCTTTCCATCTAACAGTTTCTCAATATCAATCAGTTTGGCAATTCATGTTCCAAGATCATTGTCTGGCTATCTCCAATCAGAATCCTCAGGTATTGGAACCTAGCTCTCATCTAGCTCAGATCTTGGAAACAAATACCTTGGCTCATCTTATCCTGCAAAAACTCTACCTCAAAATAAATTTCTCTCACAAACATATTTCAAACATAAACTTGCACTAACTCAGACTTACCTTCAAAACAAACACAGATTTTAATGAACCACTTGAAAGATTAGATTATGAAAACATTTAACTCCAAATATACACTCCCCCTCAAATATTGCTCATCATGTTTAGCACTCGGAATTTTGAAAATCTGCTTTTCAATACCAGTTGTCAAAAATCTTTTTGAATTTTCTGAAACTTTATGTTAAAACACACTGAAAATCTTTTTGTAATTTGTAATAAAGAAACATGTAATGCAGTAAAGAAATATTTACAGACACTATTTTGGTGAGTTCGTGCAAGAGGATCATATCAGTTTTTTGACAAGTCACTAGTACCGTTGAGCTTAGTTACCCATTAAGAATTAAACAATTCACTTACATTGCCGATATACTGATCCACTTAAATTCTCACACAAATTTCAACTGATTCAGGATAGGAGTTAGGTGTTTTAAAGACTTAAACTAATTCATGTGTCCCACCTCTTGAATATACTCCCGTATCTAGATCCCAATATTCAGTCTTACAGATGAGTATACCACAGATGATATCTCTCAGGGGAATAAATTATAGTGCGAGGGCCGTGAGAGCTCAGGTCGATCTTTCGATACGCAGAGAGATGACGGCTTCGACTTTCGGTGAGTCCCCTTTAGAGGATCTTTTGTATTACAACAGCAATGATTCACTGTTTGCAATCAAGCAACCTCTAAACCACTTGTAAGAATAACCACTTGTAGATATAACCAATCAATACCAATTGTAGGAATGAGTCATCTACATTTTACCCATCAAAGTGCCGATTCCTGCTTTGCACTTACCAACCAGGAAGCTCCGGCGTAGTCATTCAACCTGTAAAATTTTAACAATTTCAAGCATTTTCAAAACTACTTTATTAATCATGAAAGATGCCGATTCCTGATCCACGATTACAAACTTGGGATCTCCGGCAAGTCAGGTTTTTCAATGAAAGAAAATATCCACCCAAGCCTGACCAGCCTCGGGTGTTTTCAATTCAGAAGCAGTTGGAGTGTAAGTTGCTTTCTTTTTAGCATAAAACTCCTTTACCCCTTTCACCTTTCCAACAACCATTTTTCCGAAAATCTTCTTAACTTTCCCATTAAACGCTTTCTCAACATCAAAGTTATCCTTCTCAGAATAACCCTGATTTGAGATTTCAGACTTTCCAGTTTTCCTTTTAAAATTTTCAGTTCTCAATGGTGGAAAGTTCTCATCATCCATTGATGGAACTGAGTTTTCATCACTCTCATCAAACTGTAGCTCCTCTGATTTTGTGGACTCAGATTCATCGCCAGATTTTACCTCTGATTTCTTAACAATCCAAGTTTGGTTGTCAAGATTTCCCCGTTTCTTGTAAAATCTTTTGGAACACTCACCAACTTCATATGTAGAATTTTTAAACACTTTAAATCGTTCAGTTGGTGGTTCCGTATTATCAACAACTACTTCTTTGAGTTTTTCTGAGACTCCCTGTTTTGTATTGGTTACTTTGGGACAGTTCCATGCAATATGACCAACTTCATTGCATCTGTAACAGGTTCTTGTCTCTTTCCTTTGAAAAGCTCCATTCTTCATCTTTTCAGCAAGAAACTCCTTGTTTGACTGTTTCCAGAATGAGCTCTTTGCTTCTTCTTCATGACTAGTTCCTGCAACATATGTCATTTTTTATTTAAAATCTCGAACATATTTTTCATTTTTATAGTTTTCAGGTGGAATAAAACCTAATCCTTTCTTTTTGAAATTACACTTATGGTTTGATTTCTTTTGAAAATCTGAACCATAATTGTAATTCTTTTTCTTGTTTATCCGCTGTTGAACTCTTGAAGTGTATTTTTTAGGTTTTCTATTAAGATTTAAATCTTTTATTTCAGAAATATTAATTTCTGTCATTTTGAAAACCTTTTTGATCATGTCAAAACGAACACTTCTTATTGGAAACTCTTTATCAAAATATAATTTGTCAGAATCATTCAAAGTATATACAACTTCAAATGTTTCGTCATTCAAATTAGATTTTGACAATAAAAATTCTTTACTATAAACCCGTTTTCCCGACGATTTTGAACTCTTTTCGGATGAACTCGGACTCCCGACTGACTGACACGAACTTTTGGACTCGGACTTTGACTCTGACTCCTCATCCTTATCCAACACCTAATCAACCACTCTTTTTATCAGTTCTGACTCATGATCTGTGTCGGACGCTGTGAACGTGACATCAATATTGTCCGGTAAAACATCGGTTATCTCGGACTCCAACTTTATATTGACTGCCTTTTTTAATTGCTCCTCATTTGGTTTTCTAGACGAATACCCTTCCCAAATCGGAGGCGGACACTTATTATAACAGACACCCTGTTTCTTACCAGTATCCTTTTTCTTCTTTGGCTTTGTTTCTTCACCTTTAAACGCTTCAAATCCTTCAACTGTTGGATAAAATCTATCAATTATGTAGTCACAACTTTGTAGCTTTGCAGTAATCTTCTGATTCTTTCATTCTCAGTTGCTTCACTATCCAACTCTTTCTTCCACTTTGCACATTCTTCTATGTACAAGTTGATCTCTTTCTGCTGTGTCATCATGGTAGCATTCAACATCTTCAAAGCTTTCTCTCTTTCAGAATTAGTCTTTTCCAGACTATTCGCAGTTCTGTTCAATACATCATATGACTGTTTCAAATTTTTTACATCAAACAACAATTTTTCTTTCAACTTTTCTAACTCTCTAAACCTCTCATCTTTCTCTATACATTGTTTACAAGACTCTAAACATGTAAGACAAGGTTTTGTGATTTCAACAATCTTCTCAATCACTTTGACTTCTTTTAAGTCTTTTGCAGCTTTCCTTTCTTTCAGTTTCTTCAATTTTTCTGCAAAATAAAATTCAAAACTGTCAGAAGATAAATGAGATTTTCCAATGTTTACCTGTTCAACTTCTTCATCATCATCACTGCTTTCAGAAGAAACAGATTTTCCATCTTGACTCTCCTCATTATCCGACATCACATCCATCCACTCCTTCAACATTTCTGGTTTTTGAACAATATGTGCAATAAAAGCTTTAACATTAGGATCAGCTGGAATGTACTTGTCCCAGCTAAAACCATCAGCCACTTTCTCGTCATCTTGATCCATGATGCCATAGTAAGCCTTTTTGTTTGCATCCTCGATCATTCTTCCATGTGCCGTTTGAGCTTCTTTTTGTTGATGTGGTTGATGAGTGATTTGCTGATAAATGGATTTCCTATAATAATCATCTTTCCCAGACGACTCCTTTGCTCCTCTCGGTTCCTGATTCTTGCATTCTCTTTTAAAGTGGCCTTTCTCCCTGCAACGAAAACAGACAACTTTAGATTTATCAAATCCTAAATTAGACAGGTTTGCATCCAAGAAATCATTTCTTCCTGTAATCAATCTAAATTTTTCTGCTCTCCTCAAAACACTAGCTAAGGCCCATTTAATATCCATCAGTTCCAGCTCCTCTGCATCGATTTGGTCATAATCTTCTTTTGTGAGCATCGGATTACCAATTCTTCCGGCAATCAACCCTTCATAAGACTCTAATGCAGTGACCAATAATCCCATATGATGCTTTACAACTTCTTCAGAATAATTTTGACCATTTTGAAGATGTAGAGCTACATTACACTGAATTGAATGCCCATTTCCAGCAGATGCACTTTGAACACTTGGAGGATTCACCGTTGAGAACCCACTAGTGTTGACTGATCCTTGACTGCTTGGTGTAGACTGATTTCCAGCACTAAATGCAGTTTGTATCTTTGGACTTGCTTCAGTAGTTTGAACATTTCCTTTATAGTACAATTTAATATCTTGTTGATGAGTAGAACTATTCATTCTAGCAATTTTCTGCTGCTCCAGATCCTGTGCCTCCAACTTCTCTATAAACTGTGCAATCGATAACCTTTTAAACTGTCCGGAATTCTTTAATATCATCAGATATGTACCCCATTCCTTTTGCGGTAACGCGTCAGCAAGCTTTTCAACCCATTCTGCTGGAGTTTTTGTAATCTTCAACTGTGACATGGTGCGTACAAGATGACAATATCTTTCAATAAGACTCTTTGTTGTTTCTCCAGTCATGCACGCAAATAGTTCAAACTCCTTTTTCAGCAATGCTGCTTTACTTTGAAGCATCTCAGTACTTCCTTCGAATTTCGTTTTAAGAGCTTCCCAAATAGCATAAGCGTTTTCATCATGTTGAAGCAACACAAATATATCTTCTTTAACAGCTTGTTGTAACAAATTGATCATCATCTTTTCTCCTTTGTAACTCTCTCTTTCTTGCTCCGTGAACTCTGAAATTATTTTATCAACTCCAGCTGAATTCTTTGGCCTCTCATATTTAGTTTCGATGCTCTCCCAAGCTTTTAGATGATTCGCCTGAACCCAATTCTCAAACCTTTTCTTCCACCCGTGATAATCTTCAATTCCCATAAGTTTCAGGGGGTTTTTGCATTGTTCCAGTTTCATTCTCCATTGTCATGTTCTTAGCAATGTCGGATGGAGTAGTAGGAGTTGTAGCAAATGCATTGTAAAATTCAGAATCCATGTTGACTTAGCACGTTTTTCAAGATCAGTGACAAATAAACGAAATCCTGATGTTCACAATAGTGAAATCCTGATGTTCAAATAAATGAAACCCTGATGTTCAAATAAGTGGAACTCCTGATGTTCAAATAAGTGGAACTCCTGATGTTCGAATAAGCGGACCAGAATGTTCAAATGAGCGGACCAGAATGTTCGAATAAGCGGACCAGAATATTCAAATGAGCGGACCAGAATGTTCGAATAAGCGGACCAGAATGTTCAAATGAGCGGACCAGAATGTTCGAATAAGCGGACCAGAATGTTCAAATGAGCGGACCAGAATGTTCGAATAAGCGGACCAACAGACTTAGTGCACCTATGAGCGAACCAGGTGTTCAAATAAGCGAATCTACAGAGGAATTTGGAGCGAACCTATCAAAATACATGGTCACAAAAGCGGATCTACAAACTGTCCATAAAAGCGGAACCTATTCGGATGTTGATTTGACCCATTTTTAGTACGTATTTAAACCTCAAACTTTCAAGGATTTATCAATGATCAATTATCTGCAATCTGGGAAATTTTGAGCAAATTTCGACCGTAAAATCTCGTTCTGATGAAGAAAGAAGGTGTAGAAGTAAGAATTTTAGATGAAATCCAGCAAATCTCTATAGAACTCCTCCTCCTGAAGCTCTGATACCACTTGTAGGATCGTGTCTCGACCCGAATGAGTCGTTCAGAGGAGTTTTCGTCAATTACAGGTGCGGAAAACAAGTAATCAACGTAGAAACAGCTTTCAAATTACTTTAAACACCTTTCTGTATTGATTTATAACAGTTTACATCCAAATCTCGATCCGGCAGCACTTCGGTACGAGTTACAAGGTCTGGTAGTATGGTTCGCTTATGTGCACCTATTTATAGGTGTTGAGGTTCCCTCCAAGGTACATTGACACATAAGCGGACCTGACAAATAAGCGGACCTGACACATAAGTGGACATGACACATAAGCTAACCTGACAAATAAGCGGACCTCCTATGTCCATATAAGCGGACCTACCAGGTGACACATAAGCGGACCTACCAGGTTAAACCTATATGCTATCCTATTTTCTCATAAAACATGCCCTGATCTAACAATCTAAAACTAAGACTCGATACAAGACAAAGTCGACAGATGTAGTGCACTAACAAAAAAAAATATAGATTAGAATACCTATCGATGCATAACTACTAGTGTGTTTAATTTTCAGTTGTAATATGTAATTGATGCATACATATATCAATATATAAAATGCGTAAAGTCGCAATGTTCGACGTTTTTTATCAATCTGCTTGCGTGATTTTTTTTTGTATTAGATCTTATTTTGTGATATTAATACCTGATAAATGTTTCCAATTCAGATGTCGAACGAAGTAAATCAAGAAAACCAGAATAACGAGAATCAAGTGAATAAAAGTACCATCGAACATATAGTGGCACATGGAATTATAGATGCTATG
>JARYGA010060530.1:0-49093 GCA_030545235.1 Helianthus tuberosus | reverse complement strand
TATGAAGGTAATAAATGATAGTGAACCGGTACCAAGAACGCCAAAAGTCGGTACTGAATTGGTACTTAAGATCTTTCGGATCGGCCAATTTGGTACCGGTACCTAGAACAATTTGCCCATCTCTAACCACGGTTTTCTTACGAACAAGATCGTTACCATACAACTTTTTTTGTTGATTTTCTTTCGGTTATATTTTAGTGTGTTTTTCTACATTTTTTTTTTTATTTTTGTTAGCAATTTTGTTCACAACACGATCGTAGTGATTTCAAAATAAATAAAAACACAGACTAAATAACACAAGAAATTCGCCGCAACGCGGCGAACTCCTTTAAACCTAGTATATATAATTAACAACTTTACATGAATATTTCTATTTCTATTTCTTTTTCTTTTCTAATTTCTATTTCTTTTCTAATACATACAATTAACAACTTTATATTATATGAATAGTAAACTTGACTTTTTAACTTTTTTTTACTTGCTTTAATTTTTGTCATTTAGCTACTAAGTTGTAATTACACTTCTTTGATTTCTAATAAGTTAAACATTTGTTCGTTCAACTTTAATAAAGTTATTTTTTCTATTTTTTTAACCACTCCACTTTAGTTCAACTTTCTAATAAGTTAAACATTTGTTTGATCAACTTTGATAAAGTTATGTTCTAATTACAAATTAACCTTTTACGGTTTACTTGGTTTTTTCCCCGCCTACACGTTAGTTTAATTTTTGTTTATACCAATGCAATTTACTTCGTTGTATTTTTTTCCTTTCCTTTTAACCAATTTACATTACAATCCCTAAACTTTAATAAATGTATTTTTTTGAATTTTTAACGAATTTTCTGTTATGTGATTTTTTATGGGTTTCGGACCCGAGGTCGCTAATTCAAAATTGAACTGAACCTGGTTTTACTGAAGTGGGCCTTCGGGAGGGCGGGTTTTCCTGGAACTGGTGACTTGGTGGTTCGGGTATGCATCTAACTCTGCCCGTTACGAATGAGAGGATGCATTTGCTCGATTGAACGCATCCCATGATGCTTATCCGGTACCCACCACCAAAAAGTTTTACTCCAATAGGTGGAATCCAATCAACTCAATAAGTTTATACAGTTAAAACATTCAAAAACTCTTTTCTCTTGGCAAACACTAAAAAACTGAGTTTTTAGTACGCGCAAAAACGTCCTAAAATGCTATTTTATAGGACATTTTATTTAATAGGACCAACGGTAAAAGCTTTTCATGTAAAGGGGTCGTAATAAGTCAATAAGTCCCGGAACTAAAAAAACGTCCTAACATCTCAAATAAGATTATGAAACCAATTTTATGGTCGCGTAATATGTCTTTGAACAACCAAAATAGTGTCCTAATAAAAACGTATTAGGATACTTTTACGATGTTCTAACATGTGCTTACATACTTTTAATCTTTTGATGCACTTACAAGCGTTCTTAGAAATTAATTGATAGGACCCTTATGATGTAACATTATAGCTAATTTAGTACCAAGAAAAGGGTCCTAATATATTAAATAAGATTATGAAACCAATTTTATGATCGCATAATATGTCTATAGACAACTTAAATAGCATCCTAAAAAGAACATATTATGACACTTTTACAATGTTTTCTTTTACAATGTTCTAATATGTGATTACCTACTTTTAATCTTTTGATACACATACAAGTGTCCTTAAAAATTAATTTATAGGAGCCTTATGATGTAATGTTATAGCTACTTTAATATCAAGAAAATGATCATAATATCCCAAATAAGATTATAAAACCAATTTTATAAACAGATCATCAACATATAACATCCTAATAGTTATTGTATAACATCAACTAATGAAAGAAATTTAAACTTCATTATATTTCAAATAAGCATGTTCATAACAAAAACACCACCCATTGCTCTGCACTTGAATAATTAATTTAATAGAAAATAAACTAAAAGCAGAAAACCATCTTAATATTGACACCTTGTGGTCCACTCAACAACTTTTCTAGCAATGTCGTCATCCACACACATAGTGCTATTCACATCAAAGCATAATCAACAGCAGCAACAAGGCACGGCCTCAATGTTAAGTTCGGATCAACAGGTAGGTCCAAATCCATACTGCGTCGGTTTGCAATTGTTACTTGAGCAGCAACAGCAACAAGGCGCAACCTGAATGTTATACAAAATGTCAAAACATTGACCATTAAAGTTCAACCCAAAGAGGCATTTGTGACAGGATATAAAAACTTAAATACAAGTTCATGTTCTAAGGATTACTACTTTTTTCGTATGACTTACTGTTGATCCACGGCTACTTTTTTCGTAGGGCTTACTGTTGATCCGACTTTGTTGTCCCACTCATTTGAAGTATCTTTGAGATTAATAATGGCAAGTGTTGCTACTTCTATTGCTATCTCCAGCGTACGAACTTGCCGATTAAGATGTTGTGGCCTACTCAGTAGCTGCAGAAAAAAATACATATTGTTACTATATTATTACCAAATAACATAGCTGAAAACTAAATAATAAAACAATTAAAATCACATGCCAACATCTAAAACTAACTAGTAAGCCAAAAAAAGAAAAAAGAAATCAAGTAGACTAAAGGTGGCAAACAAGTAAGTTAGGAAAATGGGTCAAGCAAACAAGTAAGTTGGGAAAATGGGTAAAGAAGAGTCGGTGGGTTGGCCTCACCGAAAAGCGCTTTTTAGGCTTTTTTTAATTTCTAAATAAGACCGTGGGGCGTGGGGTATGGTGGAGCGGGGGTTTGGGGCATGGGTTGACACATGGAACTTGAAGAACTCAATACACAAACCCAAGTTGTAGGGGGTATGGTGGGCGTGGCTGGGCTGGTGTGGCCAAGCCACATCAATTTTTTTTAATACATATATATATATATTTATAACCATTAAAAACTACATAAACATACATAATAATTATCAAAATAAAAAACAATCATTCTTCGTCGTCTTCGTCGGTTTCGAACCTAGGAATCGTTGAAACATGATCCACTAAATCAGATCGAAGGTTGTGATGTATATCCCTTGACTTGATCAAAAATTCATTTGGCGCTTTATCTTCGTCTGTAACTGTTACGTTACCTGGTTGGGGGTCATCGTCATCATAGTAGGTAACGACCGCTCTACCTTCATCCTCCAAAATAGCGGAGTCTCTTCCTCATCGTCTTCCACGATAGCTTTCACCACCGTCGCGATCGTTTGTAGAAATATTTCCGCACCATCGTCAGATGATAATGACGATTCACTTGAACTTGAAGAACTCATGGCAAGGTTGTGTTTTATGTGTTTGATATTGTGTGAGAAAAATGTTAAATATGGTAAGTTATTTATAAAGGAAAAAAATTGTTTTAAATGCCCCAACGGCTAGTTTGGTTTGGCCATTGAGAGCCCGTCATGTCATATTCATAGACCCGCCCCACGCCCGGCTTTAAACTCCCGCCCCTTGGGCCACACCCCAACCCAAGCCCACCCGGGGTGGTGGCTTGGGCGTTTTCAGCCAACCCAAGCCCCATACCCCATAGTCTAACTAATATATTGAAAGTGATTACAAAACTATATGATTAAAATAATATTACAGTTTCTTCTATATAAAACAACTTAGGATGCCATTAACATTGAAATACATGTTTTGACGTTTAACCTATTTCCTTGTTAATCTTTTACATTCTGTCTTATTTGATTCGTTATCCATCAAATTCGACCAAACGTGACTAGTTTCCAATTTCCATACAAATGGATAGAATTTTCCACTCTAGTACACTTATAAAAAAGTAAAGCTCTGGCATTATACAAATAGTATATGCAAGTAAAGCTTTGGCATCATACAAATGGTATATGCCACTTAGTTAACTCTCTCTATCACTAATATTTTGTAGCTGTCCCAATCTATGCTTTACTAACAACTAGTAAAATTATCAAACAATTGCACAACGATGTCAAATGAGAGTTTTTTTTCCTAAAGTGGTGTTGAGGGAAAAACTATTTACCATTTTGATGTTCTTTACAAACTATTTACCAAAATAGTGTTTTCATTGATTTTTCATTGTCTTATTTATTTATTAGATTAATGAATTTAATAAAAGGCACATTCCCTCTCAGGTTTCAGTTGCTTCAAAGTTCAATTTTTTTTACTTTTTATTCCATTAATCATATATTTATTTATTTATATTTTTTCCATCAACATATGTACTATTTTATATTTTTATTTTTTTTCTTACAAACTCATTAGATTTCGTCTTCTTTTTTTCTTACGGCAAAACTCATTATATTTCATTTTTTTAATCAACGAAGTGCTTTTTATTTTTATTTTATTTTATTTTCTTATCAACTCGTTATATTTCAACTTTTTCAGATCAACTGATTTCAAATACAGAAAATATAGATCATCTAAATAAATTTGAAGAATGAAACACGAATCATAACAAAGATAATCGAATATTAAAAATGTCAAATACAAACGAAAATAGAAATGTCAAATAAAGTCGAGTCACTATTGATCTCAATGCCAAACAAATTAAAAGCAAACATGTCAAAAAAATCAACCCGCTTAATGATTATTATTCATTCTTCTAGGTATTGCTTAAGGCATTTTATCAACAACTTTAACAATAAGTTTCGCAAGTCGCAATTAAAAGCTTTAGCTTATCGTGTCGAGGTCACTAAGCGAGTTGATATTTTTTACATGTTTTCTTTTAATTTTTTAACATTGAGATCAATAGTCTTTATTTGACATTTTTATTTTTGTTTGTATTTGACATTGGTAATGTTTGATTATCTTTATTATGCTTCATATTTCATTCTTCAAATTTATTTGAGATGATTTATATTTTATGTATTTAACATTATGTCACACCCCGATTTCCACGTGTCACCGGTGGGCCCGGTGGGGGAGTATCGTGACGTGGTTGGCAACATAATAGTCAAACAACACAATATCAATATGCACAGCGGAAGCAAATTTAAAAATATGATACAACCGAATTTATTATTGTAATATCAAAGTCACAATATCCGGAAGTTTATCCACAAATGGATCGAAATAAAAATAATATTTATGGTTCAACAGACTTCAGGCATCTTAAGCTTGCGAGACTTCTAATGATGCTAAGGAGAAATCCCAGCCAATTTCGCTTAGTACCTGCATTTAATCTTTTTGGGAAAATACGTCAGTTTACACTGGTAAATACATTCAACTGACTCATTTTAAAAATGATTGAAAATTGGTTTGGATGCACGTGGCATAAACATTTTAATTTGATTAAAATGCACAGAGGCAAAATTAATCTTGTATAACTTGGGCAATTATTTAGCGATATAATCTTGCGAACGAATTACATGTTACTTATGCGTTCAGTAGCCCGGATCTTGTCCGGGTTAAAGATCAATAGACACACCACATTTATTCTTTTGCGCGCTGACAGGTGTACGCCTACACCCCGCGCTTAAGTCGTGGCCATTACTTCGAATGATGCCATGGATATCCGGGACATGGTCATTAACCCCCCAAAGGCTGTAAAGTAAACAAGACTGTTTAAACGAGCCGATCAAATTATTCAATTAACCACCTAAGCGATGGAAGATTTGATGCCCGACCAAGCGGTATTTTATATACCGTAACCCAAGCCCGTATAGGGAAAATAAGTTAAAAGTATTTACCTGAGGAAGTATTAATCACAATAAGCAAAATGCACGTAGCTTTTACTGGTTCTCCTAATCTGGAACGAAGGTTTAATATAACCTATTAGAATCCTAACAGGTCTTTTAATTAAGCTTAAGCTTAGACTGGCTAGTTTCAAGATACGGTTCGTACGCACGATTAAGCGAAGACCGGATAGAATGTGATTTAGACCCGACAAGTTCAGAGACTTGCTTAATATGGGTCCTTCATGCACATTCTGGAGTTTGAGAATAAACCGATAAGGTTTGACCCGTTTCGGCTAATTTATGTAAACTTGTTACATAAACCTAACCGAACGCGTAATAAGCGTAACGGGTATCCGTAAGAGCCATATACAGGTTTCCTAAGTTAATATGCTTCAAATATGTTGTGACATCAGTAAGATGTCTTTTATTATGCCCGAAATGATTTTAAATACAAACTATGCCCCGTAGGGGTAGTTTGGTCATTTTAAAGGTTGTAAAAGAGTTTAAGTGTTATCCTGAGTTACAGGTCTGATGTAATCAGCAAGTATACTCAATTTTCTAAGTTATATCAGTAGGTTAAAGTATTTATGTGAAATCTATCATTTATAGCCAACTATGCACCGTAGGGGCATTTTGGTAATTTCACATAAGCCGAAAAGCTCAAAACCGGAGTCTGAGTTAATCAACCTTTGCTTACTGTTAAAATATCCTTATTTTCCTAAAATATCAGTAGGTATCAACCCGGGTATGTTCAATATGATTTTAAAACATACTATGCGTTAAAAACGCTTAATAAGGCGATTAAAGGCCATTTCCGGGTTCGATACTTAAATCTGATAATTTTATATTTCCAGAAGGCTTAAAATAATTTATTTATCATATGTGATCAGTAGCAAAAGGTTTGGAGTCGTTTAGATAGGTAAAACTCATTTTATGGCCCGTAAGGGCAAAATCAACAATTACCGGATTAAGCCTACGACTACTAGTTATGCTCAACCTAAAATTAATTAAAAATCTTTAAAAATCCCAAAATAATATATTTCATCAGTGGTTAACGATTTGATATCAAAAAGTAGGCTTAACTAGGCTATACGCTAATTACGCCGTTTTATTAACATAAAGCTTTAAATTTGCGATAATGAGCATAACTCTTAATCCACAAGTCAAACTGATGTCAAAATTTGCATACAAGTTTATATATCAGTAACTAAGGTTTCTACACTTTTACATTCTCAAAAATCACGTTTTAAGGTAATAAGGGCATAACGGTCAACATATGAGCAATTAACGGAAACATGCATATTAATTGGATAACTAATGAACCAAGGTGCATAATCACAGAGGGTTATTCTAACATGTAACCTAGTCCAATTAAAGCTCTAAGGAATTTCTAAAACATGCCTAAACGGGTCAGAACTGAAAGTCAAAGTGAAAGTCAAACTATGTGACTTTCGGTTCCGAACCGGGTTTAAACAGGAAATTGTCGGGTTGAACATGTTTAGACATGTCCTTGTACTTATTACTAAGTTATAATAATGATCCAACAGGTTGTATATGATCTACAATGTTAATTATGCATAAATGGCATTTTAGACTTCCTGTTGACTTTTTAAATATAAGTTTGACCCGACTTTTGACCTGGTTAGAGTGGTGATCAGGGGAAACCCTTTTGAGGTTTTATTACCCACATAAATACCAACTTATAACTACTTTCAATTCGAGATATGACTGAGCCAGTGATGACTAATCTCGAAGTCAAACCGTAATTACGACGGTTTGACTTTTAGCTAAAATGCTAAGCTAAACTCAATTAAAGAAGGATTAGCAGACTTACTAGAGTCCTATGCACGAGATATGATCAGTTGAGAGCAGACTTGAGCTCCAGAATTGATCAGATTGCAAGAGAATGGTGTGAGGAATGTTTGTAAACTTGAAGGCCTTATATACTAGTTGTAATCACCATAAAAGGTTGACAACTAAGGCTACAAGTGACCACAATTGTCCCACAAGTGTCCCTGGGGTCTAGGAACATTTTAGGGGTCGCCCAATAGTGAGAAATACCAGTGAAATCGGTCACAATCGCGCAAAACAGGCTGCAGTAAGTTTCTGGTCGTTGGGCGCTGCCTTACGGACCGTAAAGGTTTGGCTTACGGTCCGTAAGCCTCTGGGCAGACATGAAATTTTTTTGTTCTTTGACGTTTTGAAGGGGCAAGTGAGTATAAACGAATTGTGGACTTCTTATTTACAACATGGGACCTCAATTATCAGTTATATACCCTACCATTTGAATTTGTTTGCTTGGATCCTTTATAAAAGTACCGAAAACTAAGGGTTACCGTAGGAATTTCTTCGTAGGAGTCCACCAATTAAATTATGGATCATTCATTGTTATAATTCACTGAACTTGAACATATACTAGATGTTTTTAATATGATTTGAGTCTTGGGATTTACTACGAGGTCGTTCAGAGGTTCAAAAGTTAACATGACGACACTTTTAAATCCTGTCAAACATCTTTATTAAATCCGGGTTTACAACGCGTTTTGTCTTTCATGACACGTGTCGTTTTATTATTGAACACGAAATTTTCGAGGTGTTACATCCTCACCCCCTTAAAATAAATCTCGACCCGAGATTTACTGAAACAAATGAGGGTACTTTTCTTTCATGGTGGATTCAACCTCCCACGTATACTCGGGACCTCTACGGGCATCCCATTTGACCTTCACAATAGGTACATGCTTCCTTCGAAGCTTCTTTACCTGTCGATCTTCGATTGACAAAGGTTTTTCCACAAATTTTAAGCTCTCATCTATATGCACATTTGTATGCGGTATTACCAGTGATTCGTCAGCGAAACACTTTTTCAGATTGCAGATGTGGAACACATTGTGAATTCCACTGAGCTCTTCTGGTAAGTTTAATATATAGGCAACTGACCCGACACGTTCGATAACCTCGAAAGGTCCTATGTATCTCGGGCTTAGTTTGCCTTTCTTACCAAATCGCATCACCCCCTTCCAGGGTGACACTTTAAGTAGGACTTTGTCACCTACTTCGAAGTGAAAATCCTTACGTTTAGGATCAGCGTAACTTTTCTGCCTATCCCGGGCAGCTTTGAGACGGTCTCGAATCTGGACAATCTTGTCCGTTGTTTCGAACACTATCTCTGGTCCTGATAATTGGACATCTCCAACTTCCGCCCAACAAATAGGCGATCTACACTTTCTACCGTATAATGCCTCAAAAGGCGCAGCCTTAATGCTGGTATGGTAGCTATTGTTGTAGGAGAATTCGATTAATGGTAGGTTCTTATCCCAACTACCACCCAAATCGATCGCACATGCACGTAGCATGTCCTCCAACGTTTGAATAGTACGCTCACTCTGACCGTCAGTCTGAGGATGATAAGCCGTACTAAAATTCAAACGTGTGCCCAAAGATTGTTGGAAACTCTTCCAAAAATGCGACGTGTACCTAGTATCTCTATCAGAGATAATAGCCACAGGTATGCCATGTAAGGCTACAATCTTATCAACGTATAACTGGGCTAACATGTGGGAGCTATAAGTCTCTTTGATGGGTAAGAAATGTGCTGACTTAGTCAGTCTGTCAACTATAACCCATATCGTATCATTTCCTTTCCTTGTCTTGGGTAACTTGGTAATAAAATCCATCGTCACCATTTCCCACTTCCACGTAGGAAGTTCAGGCTGTTGTAGCAAACCTGGCGGTTTCTGATGCTCGGCTTTAACTTGCGCACATGTCAAGCATTTAGCTACATGGGTGGCTACAGACTTTTTCAAGCCTATCCACCAATAATTTGCCTTTAGATCCTGGTACATCTTATCAGCTCCAGGATGAACAGAGTATTTGGAACTATGGGCTTCCTGGAGGATAACATCTTGAAGACCTCCATAAATTGGAACCCATATTCGTCCATTTAATCGTAAAATTCCGTCCTTGCTAAGAGTTAACTGCTCCTCAGTTACTCCTAGCTTTTCATTAGGATAGTTAGCTTCCAACACAGCTTCCTTCTGTGCAGCTAACAACCTTTCAATCAAATTATTCTTTATCTCCATGCGCTTGGCATTGATTCGGATGGGTTTCACCCTTTCCTTCCGACTCAAGGCATCGGCGAGTACATTCGCTTGCCGGGATGGTATTTGATTTCACAATCATAATCATTTAAAGTTTCCATCCAACGGCGTTATCTCATGTTTAGTTCCTTCTGATTGAACAGATGTTGGAGGCTCTTGTGATCAGAATAGATCACACACTTGACACCATAAAGATAGTGCCTCCAAAGTTTCAGTGCGAATACCACGGCACCCAGCTCTAAGTCATGGGTGGTGTAATTCTTTTCATGCACTTTCAATTGTCGTGAAGCGTAGGCAATTACCTTGCCTTTCTGCATAAGCACACACCCCATGCCAGTGTGCGAAGCATCACAATAAACCACAAATTCTTCTATTCCATCTGGCAATGTCAGTACTAGGGCGTTGCTCAACTTTTGCTTCAGAATATCAAAGGATTCTTGCTGCTTAGGGCCCCAAACAAACTTAACCTTCTTCTTAGTTAAGGAGGTTAGGGGTGCAGCAATCCTTGAAAAATTTTCAATGAAACGCCTGTAATATCCTGCCAATCCCAGGAAACTACGAATCTCTGTAGGCGTCTTCGGCTCTTGCCAGTTCATTACGGCTTCAACCTTAGCGGGATCCACCTGGATACCACGCTCACTGACCACGTGTCCAAGGAATTGGACTTCTCGTAGCCAAAATTCACACTTAGAGAATTTGGCATAGAGTTTCTCCTGATGTAGAAGTTTGAGAATACAACGAAGGTGTTTCTCATGGTCAGCTTGATTCTTAGAATAAATGAGAATGTCGTCGATGAAAACGATGATGAATTTATCCAAGTAAGGCTTGCAGATGCGATTCATGAGATCCATGAATGCGGCTGGTGCATTAGTGAGCCCAAAAGGCATCACTAGGAACTCGTAGTGACTGTAACGAGTCCTAAATGCAGTCTTGTGAACGTCTTCATCTTTAACCTTCAACTGATGGTAGCCTGACCTCAAATCAATCTTCGAGAAATAACTTGCCCCTTGAAGCTGATCGAACAAATCATCGATCCTGGGCAGAGGATATCTATTCTTGATCGTGACTTTGTTAAGCTCGCGATAGTCGATGCACAGGCGCATCGACCCATCCTTCTTCTTGACAAACAAGATTGGCGCTCCCCAAGGAGATGAACTAGGTCTAATGAAACCTTTAGCCAGCAATTCATCTAGCTGCGTCCTCAACTCCTTCATTTCTGTGGGTGCCAATCTGTATGGTGCTCTAGCAACTGGTGCTGCTCCGGGGATGATATCGATTCTGAATTCCACTTGTCTATCTGGTGGTAAACCAGGTAGATCTTCAGGAAACACTTCTGGGTATTCAGAAATGACAGGGATGTCTTCTATCTTTGGTTTAGGCTCATCAATAATCACTTGCGCCATGTAGATGACACACCCCTTCTTCAAACACTTGGAAGCCTTGAGCATAGTCACCTGCTCAGGCAGCCCATACTGGGTATCTCCCCGAATTGTAAGTGATTCACCAGACGGAGTCTTTATTACCACTTGTTTCTTGTTACAGACAATTTGGGCCTGGTTATGAGATAACCAGTCCATACCCAGAACTATGTCAAAACCGACCAACTTAAAGGGAAGTAAAGACAGAGGAAAAGAATGGTTCTTAATGGATATAACACATCCATCTAACACAGTGGAGACGGTTTCTAGAGAGCCATCTGCTAACTCCACCTCATAGTTCACTTTTAAGGTTTTGACAGGTAATTTCAACAGTTCGCAAAACTTATTGTCTACAAACGACTTATCAGCGCCGGAATCAAAAAGTACTCTAGCATATACGTCATTTACAAGGAAAGTACCTGTAATAACGTTGTCGTCTAGAACCGCTTCCTTTGCGTCCATTTTGAAGACTCTAGCATTAGTCTTCTTGGCCTCTTCAGGCTTCTTGTTGTATTTCGGGCAGTTGGTCTTAATGTGCCCCTTTTCATTGCAACGGTAGCACGTTGCGTCTTTTATCTTCTTGCAATCTAAGGTTTTGTGTTCCTTGGACTTGCACAAACCACAAGCAAAAGACCTTGACTCATTATTTGAGTTCGATCCGAGTCTGCACTTTCCAAAGTGTTGTTTCTTGCAAATATTGCACTTGGGCTTCTCACCAGACCGGTGCCCATCTCTTCTTGACTCAGACCCCTTCCTGCTATCACCGTTCCCACGGTGCTTCTTGCTCGACCTCTTTGAGTTATCGTCTTCACGCTTCCTCTTTTCGGCATCTTTGTTCCTCAGCGACCGTTTCCTGACCGCATCCAAAGTGAGGGACAGAGATATGTCAGTTACCGATCTAAAAGTAGTCGGTCGAGATGCCTTTACGCTTGCCTTTATTTCCGGGGTTAGACCACCGATAAATCGAGCGATTTGTTTGGGCTCCGGGGTTACCAGATATGGAACCAACCGGGACGGCGTGTTAAAGCTCGTGAGGTAAGCTTGACAGTCGAGGTTTGTCATCACCAATGATATAAAATCAGACTCTATTTTCTCCACCACATGCTGAGGGCAGTAATTTTCCCTAATAAGGGCAACAAATTGATCCCACGACATGTTGTACAAGGGGATTTTCCCAGTGGCTTGGATCAGCGATCTCCACCAGGTTAGAGCCTCTCCTTTGAAAGATTGCGACACGAACTTGACCACATCCTTTTCAGCGCATCCGCTGATGTCCACAACTGTATCCATCTCGTCCAACCACGTCATACAATCCAGAGCTCCTTTCTCCCCAGTGAAATCCCGGGGTTTACATGAGACAAAGTATTTATACGAGCAACCCTTAGCAAGGGGTCCTTTATTCAGTATGATCCGTTGAGATGGGACACTGTGGTTTGAGGAGTGTCGATCATCATTCTTCTTCGGGTCGTCCTTCTTGGACGGTGGCTTTGAAGGCTGTGTAGATAGGGTCCTACTACGGGTCCCACCGTACTCTTCATACTGCCTTTCTAAAGCCTGTGTAACAGCGCCGTCTATGATCGCCTTCAATTCCGCACCCGTTAGATTTACTCGGGCGTCATTATTAACCTCCACTGGATAGCTATTAACCTCGTCTAAGTTAGCCATTTAAAATTGAACTGTTGCAGAAAACAAGGACAATAGTTTATTTGGGAGTTTATGGAATTGTCTTTTATGGCAATTCATTAACCATGGTACAGAGACCATATTTGGTTAATTTATAAATCATATTTATTTAGGATTTCTATTATAATTCATCCTAAGTATAAAACAATAACAGTTTTATTTATGGCACAAAAGGCCTAGTCACGTGGACACTTTTAATTTAATCTATGATTTCAGAGAATCAAAACATTAAGGTATACTGGCACAATAGGCCTAGTCACAAGGACAATTATAAATTATATGCTAGGATTTCAGAGAATCAAAGCATTTGAGGTTTGAACCTAGTTCATTACCCTTATTTGACAGGGAGCCATAGCTACAACTGTCTTTTGGCTCATATAGAAATGAGTAGGGCCCGTAGGCACGTATTACCACGTATGATAAAAATATGATCATCTTAATTGATGATCTTAACCCTTGATTCAGAGATCATTAAATTGGGTTAGGAATCTTCTAAAGAATCCTTATACATATACAATGACGTGTGATTTTAACGAATCACTTCTGCCAGGAGTGTTAACATGTTTTCAGATGCTAACTTGAATTTGAATCTTTTGAACAGGTCTTACCATCTTGGCCCAGTCTTATAATGACCAAAAGGCTAGGTTTCACACTTTAGGATTATTAATTTATAATTACATAGGCAGATTAATTCAAAAGGAATGATTTTTTTTAATTTATTTATTTCATTTATAATTTATATATGCACACAATGGCAAAACATGAAACTTATAAAACAACATTCCATTAATTCATTATAATATTACATGCTGCCCTAAACGGGTCTTTTCAACAAACAATTTCCCACGCAGGGGTTAATCAACATACTTGTCCACGCAAGGACCTTAAACAAACAAACTAGTCCAAGCAGGGACTTTAAGCAAACATCATACCCACGCAGGGGTTAACGGAAAATAGACCCTCGCAGGGGTCAAAACAACACACATACATACCCACGCAGGGGCTTAAACAAATACAGGAAATACAGGCCCACGCAGGGGCTCAACAACAATTGGAAGGATTTAGTGATCCTTCTTGTTCTTCCCTTTGATCAAACTTGCTAATCCTTGGAAGAAAGTCTGTCTCTCCCTACGGTCCCTGTGCACTTCCCGTTCAACCTGATCCATCCTCTGAAGGAGTTCTTCACGCTCAGGTGGGGAGAACCTAGGCGGCTGCGATTGAGTCTGTATGATAGGCCTAGGTGGTATCTGGTACCCATGTGTTGGGTACCCAACTCCCCATGGAGCTCCGTATGGTCCTTCCGGGTGCAGGGCATTGTAGTTGGCTGCCACCAAGTAAGGGTCGGCCTCTGCGTACCCATAGTTGTTGTGGACCGGCGGCTCGAACGGGTTGTATGCCATGGAACCCGTATACGCTGGGATTGGGTTATCAAAACCCATTGGCGGCGGTTGCGGCATCGCTGGGTTGGAAGGCCCATCCATTTGTGGGTCCTCCTGATGTGGCGGGTAGTGGCTGCCACTGGATTGACGTGGGGAACTGAAATGGAAGTCCCCTGCTTGTGTCGACATGCGGGCACCGGTTCTCCTACGCCTTGGCGGTTGAGGAGGTGCCGGCTGAACTGGTGGCGGCGGAGGTGGTGGCGTAACTACCACAAATCGGGAATCCCCAGAGGAATCTTGATGATGTTGCTGCGGCTGCTGCTGCTGAGGAGGCGACGAATGGTGAGGAGGGGTATAATACCACTCGTGCCGAGTGAACATGGCTTGGAAGCTGTCTGGACCACCGTAGGGTGATCCGTGGAAAGACGATCCGTCGGAGATCTCGATCGGATGATTTGGAGTGCCACTTGCGGGTTCGACGGGATCAGTATCCTCGTCCATGTCATCCGCGTGATCGCCAGAGAAGTGATCGTCTGGCCCCAGTGGGTTAAAACCCACGGGTTCTTGCACGAAGCCTACCGGATTAAACCGGCCCCGAAAAACTGGGGTGGGGTCCCTGAAAGAATGATGAGTCAGGGATCGTTGTAATGGTATGAAGGAAGGCTGAGGATTGTTCGGCTCGTAGTCCGGTTGTGGCCCATACGGGTTTTGGACCGGCGGTGTAGAGCTGTGTGATACCGATCTTCTTGCTGGTTCAAACAAGTTTCTTCTGTTTTGGCGTGGATCGTCACTCTCCGTGGTAGACGGAGCTCGAACATTTGAAGGTCCTGCCTCGTTGTCGTTGGGGGCGGTGATCGGCCCCTTTCCTCGTCCTCTTCTACGGAAAAATCTTGGAGGCGTTTTGAAATCCTGTCATAATAAATGAGATAACAAAACAAGAATATATGCAAAAATAAAGGACAACACAAACAAAGTGGAATTTGTCCTATGTTATATGTCTAGACTCGAAAGTTTAGAATTGTGCAATTGTGTAACTGAGATTAAACACAAAAGGCTAGTGTTTAATTCACTCAGTGTTGGCTCTGATACCAACCTGTCACACCCCGATTTCAATGTGTCACCGGTGGGCCCGGTGGGGGAGTATCGTGACGTGGTTGGCAACATAATAGTCAAACAACACAATATCAATATGCACAGCGGAAGCAAATTTAAAAATATGATACAACCGAATTTATTATTGTAATATCAAAGTCACAATATCCGGAAGTTTATCCACAGATGGATCGAAATAAAAATAATATTTATGGTTCAACAGACTTCAGGCATCTTAAGCTTGCGAGACTTCTAATGATGCTAAGGAGAAATCCCAGCCAATTTCGCTTAGTACCTGCATTTAATCTTTTTGGGAAAATACTTCAGTTTACACTGGTAAATACATTCAACTAACTCATTTTAAAAATGATTGAAAATTGGTTTGGATGCACGTGGCATAAACATTTTAATTTGATTAAAATGCACAGAGGCAAAATTAATCTTGTATAACTTGGGCAATTATTTAGCTATATAATCTTGCGAACGAATTACATGTTACTTATGCGTTCAGTAGCCCGGATCTTGTCCGGGTTAAAGATCAATAGACACACCACATTTATTCTTTTGCGCGCTGACAGGTGTACGCCTACACCCCGCGCTTAAGTCGTGGCCATTACTTCGAATGATGCCATGGATATCCGGGACATGGTCATTAACCCCCCAAAGGCTGTAAAGTAAACAAGACTGTTTAAACGAGCCGATCAAATTATTCAATTAACCACCTAAGCGATGGAAGATTTGATGCCCGACCAAGCGGTATTTTATATACCGTAACCCAAGCCCGTATAGGGAAAATAAGTTAAAAGTATTTACCTGAGGAAGTATTAATCACAATAAGCAAAATGCACGTAGCTTTTACTGGTTCTCCTAATCTGGAACGAAGGTTTAATATAACCTATTAGAATCCTAACGGGTCTTTTAATTAAGCTTAAGCTTAGACTGGCTAGTTTCAAGATACGGTTCGTACGCACGATTAAGCGAAGACCGGATAGAATGTGATTTAGACCCGACAAGTTCAGAGACTTGCTTAATATGGGTCCTTCATGCACATTCTGGAGTTTGAGAATAAACCGATAAGGTTTGACCCGTTTCGGCTAATTTATGTAAACTTGTTACATAAACCTAACCGAACGCGTAATAAGCGTAACGGGTATCCGTAAGAGCCATATACAGGTTTCCTAAGTTAATATGCTTCAAATATGTTGTGACATCAGTAAGATGTCTTTTATTATGCCCGAAATGATTTTAAATACAAACTATGCCCCGTAGGGGTAGTTTGGTCATTTTAAAGGTTGTAAAAGAGTTTAAGTGTTATCCTGAGTTACAGGTCTGATGTAATCAGCAAGTATACTCAATTTTCTAAGTTATATCAGTAGGTTAAAGTATTTATGTGAAATCTATCATTTATAGCCAACTATGCACCGTAGGGGCATTTTGGTAATTTCACATAAGCCGAAAAGCTCAAAACCGGAGTCTGAGTTAATCAACCTTTGCTTACTGTTAAAATATCCTTATTTTCCTAAAATATCAGTAGGTATCAACCCGGGTATGTTCAATATGATTTTAAAACATACTATGCGTTAAAAACGCTTAATAAGGCGATTAAAGGCCATTTCCGGGTTCGATACTTAAATCTGATAATTTTATATTTCCAGAAGGCTTAAAATAATTTATTTATCATATGTGATCAGTAGCAAAAGGTTTGGAGTCGTTTAGATAGGTAAAACTCATTTTATGGCCCGTAAGGGCAAAATCGACAATTACCGGATTAAGCCTACGACTACTAGTTATGCTCAGCCTAAAATTAATTAAAAATCTTTAAAAATCCCAAAATAATATATTTCATCAGTGGTTAACGATTTGATATCAAAAAGTAGGCTTAACTAGGCTATACGCTAATTACGCCGTTTTATTAACATAAAGCTTTAAATTTGCGATAATGAGCATAACTCTTAATCCACAAGTCAAACTGATGTCAAAATTTGCATACAAGTTTATATATCAGTAACTAAGGTTTCTACACTTTTACATTCTCAAAAATCACGTTTTAAGGTAATAAGGGCATAACGGTCAACATATGAGCAATTAACGGAAACATGCATATTAATTGGATAACTAATGAACCAAGGTGCATAATCACAGAGGGTTATTCTAACATGTAACCTAGTCCAAATAAAGCTCTGAGGCATTTCTAAAACATGCCTAAATGGGTCAGAACTGAAAGTCAAAGTGAAAGTCAAACTATGTGACTTTCGGTTCCGAACCGGGTTTAAACAGGAAATTGTCGGGTTGAACATGTTTAGACATGTCCTTGTACTTATTACTAAGTTATAATAATGATCCTACAGGTTGCATATGATCGATCTACAATGTTAATTATGCATAAATGGCATTTTAGACTTCCTGTTGACTTTTTAAATATAAGTTTGACCCGACTTTTGACCTGGTTAGAGTGGTGATCAGGGGAAACCCTTTTGAGGTTTTATTACCCACATAAATATCAACTTATAACTACTTTCAATTCGAGATATGACTGAGCCATTGATGACTAATCTCGAAGTCAAACCGTAATTACGACGGTTTGACTTTTAGCTAAAATGCTAAGCTAAACTCAATTAAAGAAGGATTAGCAGACTTACTAGAGTCCTATGTACGAGATATGATCAGTTGAGAGCAAACTTGAGTTCCAGAATTGATCAGATTGCAAGAGAATGGTGTGAGGAATGTTTGTAAACTTGAAGGCCTTATATACTAGTTGTAATCACCATAAAAGGTTGACAACTAAGGCTACAAGTGACCACAATTGTCCCTGGGGTCTAGGAACATTTTAGGGGTCGCCCAATAGTGAGAAATACCAGTGAAATCGGTCACAATCGCGCAAAGCAGGCTGCAGTAAGTTTCTGGTCGCTGGGCGCTGCCTTACGGACCGTAAAGGTTTGGCTTACGGTCCGTAAGCCTCTGGGCAGACATGAAATTTTTTTGTTCTTTGACGTTTTGAAGGGGCAAGTGAGTATAAATGAATTGTGGACTTCTTATTTACAACATGGGACCTCAATTATCAGTTATATACCCTACCATTTGAATTTGTTTGCTTGGATCCTTTATAAAAGTACCGAAAAACTAAGGGTTACCGTAGGAATTTCTTCGTAGGAGTCCACCAATTAAATTAAGGATCATTCATTGTTATAATTCACTGAACTTGAACATATACTAGATGTTTTTAATATGATTTGAGTCTTGGGATTTACTACGAGGTCGTTCAGAGGTGCAAAAGTTAACATGACGACACTTTTAAATCCTGTCAAACATCTTTATTAAATCCGGGTTTACAACGCATTTTGTCTTTCATGACACGTGTCGTTTTATTATTGAACACGAAATTTTCGAGGTGTTACACATTAGTTGATTGAAAAAGATTGAAACATAATGAGTTGCTAAGATAATAATATAAAGATAAAAATCACTCTGTTGATCGAAAAAAGAAAATGAAATATAATTAGTTTAGTTGATAAAAATAAAATAAAATGAAATACAATGAGTTTGTAAGAAAATAAAATAAAGATAAAAAGCACTATAATGCGTTGATGGAAAAAAAATATGATTAATTGAATAAAATTAATTTAAACCAACTAAAATTTGACAGAATATGTCTTTTTATTAATTAATTAATCCAATAAATATTTGTTTTTGGAACGACAATCTAATAAATAAATGTGACAATGAATAAGTTAATAAAAAGTAATGAAAACACTATTTTAGTAAATAGTTTGTAGGGAACACCAAAATGGTAAATAGTTTTTCCCTCAACACCTTTCTAGGAAAAAACTCTGTCAAATGGTTCGATATTAGGGGTGTAAACAAGTCCAGAAGCTCGAGAGCTACTCGTGATCAGCTCGATTGAAAGCTCGAACGAGCCGAGCCTTAACAAGCCCGAGCTCGAGCCTGAAATAGAGCCCGTTTAGTTAACAAGCATGAGTCCGAGCCTGAAATACTAAGCTCATTTATCCTCGCAAGCCTAAATGAGCTCAAACAAAATTTTATTTTTATATATAATATAATAATAATAATAATAACAACAACAACAACAACAACATTGGTAAGGCGATACGAGACGAGCTTTGGCTTGTTTAAGCGAGCTCCGAGCATTTAGCTCGTTTGAGATTATTTTCAAAAGTTTGAACGAGTCGAGTCGAGGCGAGCTCGAGCTTTGGGTTTTACTCGCGAGCCGAACTCGAGCTCAAATAGGTAGGTTCGAACTGAGCCGCGCTCAAGCTCGAGATTCATAAAACATGACAAGCCAAGCTTGAGCCTAGTCAGGCTCGGCCCTACTCATTTACACATCTATTCAACATCAATCTATTATCTATTATCGGGTTGAGATCCTGTACAAACAGTGGTTATTATAAGAACCGTAAGAACAGATCTGAACCATTGATAATTTAAATCAAGAGTTGATATTGATTATAAATAAAACTCTTATAATTAAAAATTACTATTAACAAATTAGGGGTAATTTTGTAAAATTGCTAGTCATTTGACCATTTTCCATTAAATACAAATTCCACCAAAGTTTTTTAAACTAAAATAACTTTTATATACTTCATTATTTAAAAAAAATATATCATAAAATCAAGTATTTTTTTATCTTTAATATGAGTACCATATTGCTATATCTTTTTTTGTATTTATAAAAGTGATTTTTAAAAAAGTTAACAAAAGGTGTTTTATAATTGTTCTGATAACGTGCTGATTATGTGTTAATTACAAAATAATACAAACAAACACCAAAAGTAGATATAATCAGCACATCTGGTGTGTTGATAATGGAGAACGATTGAGGATGTTGTGCTAATGTCGTTTATGTTGATAATGGAGAACGATTGAGGACGATGTGCTGATAATGAAGAACGATTAAGGATGTTATGCTAATTATATAGTGTTGTGCTGATTATATTTTTTTGTAATTATTTTTAATTAGTTATACATAAATATGGTCAAAAGGTCTAAATTACCCCTAAACTAACTTTTTATTGATGGACACTTGTCAATTATGTGTTGGTTCTTATGGTTCTTACAAACTTAAGTGTTTGTATTTGATCTCATATATATTATCTATTACATCTAATAAAAGCTTTACCTAGGGGACACATGTCCAACCAGCTAGGGTAGCCCAGTTGGCCACCGACACCCACATCTTACCAAGAGGTACCGGGTTCGAACCTTGGGGCGAACAAAGTACCCTCAAAGGGTCGGCTCGGCAAGGGTATTTACTGCCAGGCTCAGGCTTGTCGGGTGGCGGCTTGGGAGGGGTTATCCCCTCCACGGTCAGGGGTACCGTGCATTACCCTTTTTTTAGGGGACACATGTCCCCTAGATTGGGCCTCTAAACCTCATTTTCCCGCCATTTTTGCAATTCCTTCAATCCCCTCTTGTGAAACCCGACGCGGGATCCGTTTACACTATTCAGGTCATTCGGGTCCTTCCATATTTAAAGGTCGAAACCGTTGATTTGTTTCAATTCTTCTTCTTCTCTCATACTTTTTGAGATATTAGGGTTTTTTTGTTTCCATTTTCGTCTTTAGCAGACAATCCACGGAATCAAGTTTTTGATATTGAAGGAAGAAATTTTTAGGGTCCAAGTGAATCAAGTTTTTTATATTGAAGGAACAAATTTTTAGGGTTTCACATCTCATTCTCATCAGGTACGATCCAGATTTGTTTTTTCTTTAACATATATTGTTGATTTTTTGTTTAAAATTTTCCATTTTTTGATTGTTGTTCTATTCTCTAATTTCATCATTAATTCCTTTTTAGTTGGTGTTGTTGGAGTGGTTTATACGATGTGAATTATGTGTCTGAATATAAAAGAGAAAATTCTAGTTTAGTTTTGTTAGTATGTAGATTCCTTTTTCATTTTATTTACTTTAATCGATTATTTGAATGCTTATTAACCTTACTTGAATGGCCGATCATCATTTCTTTCCATTTTATTTGTTGTAGTTTATGACATTGAATGCTTATGTAACCCTAATTGATTTGCTGATTTCTAAACAATTTCTTTTGTCTAATTTTTACAGGGAAGCAAGTTATGTGCTTGAAGATATGCCTCACTTAACTGATCCACTCAGGCAAGGTTTTTATGTAATGAATTTAATTCATAAGGAATTGAAATTTGTGGCAGATTATTAGTTCTTAGTATGTAGCAGTTGAATTCTTTTTTAATTTGATGGTTCATGTTTTGTAAATATGGGTTCAATTTGTTTTATGGTGTATTTGATTGCGATTTGGAATAACTAATATTATTTAGTTTTTATGTTGTAGTGAGCTGAAAACTAAGAGCTATGTATGGGAAGATGGATGATATTATCGATGTGATGAAGAAGGAAATGGTTGATTTGGTTAGGAACTATAACCTATATCTGTGTTTTGATGAAGAACACGTGCACAAATTTAGAAATATGTAATGTCAATTCAGCAAATGTCGTCGCCAAAATTTATAGCTATTATGACTAGGCGTTTGTTTTTGTCATTCTTCTTTCAACAGTCTTGATACTGAATTTATAGCTATTTTGTTGCCGATTTTCAGTAGTTTGATGCTGATTTTCAGCTCTTTACTGTTGTTTTTGAGCTCTTTTACTGTTGTTTTCAGCTCTTTTACTGCTGTTTTCAGCATTTGATGTTTATTTTTCCAGCTTTTTTGTTGTTTTTTTTCCAGCAGTTTTGATGTTGAAAGTAAGAGCAGTATTGCTGCTAATATGAAGTTGTTTTGCTGTTGTTTTACTTCATTAATTGTTGTTGTTTTGATGTTAAATCAAGTAAATATTGCTGCTGAATTTTGACCCATATGTGATGCTATTCTTTACGGCACTTTTGCTGCTATTTTTCAGCCACTTTGCTGCAGATTTTTTGCATTTTGTTGTTGTTTTTCAGCAACTTTGATGCTATTTTACAGAACTTTTATTGCTAAAATTTGACACAGATTTATTGTTGTGTTTGAGTCTATTTGCAGCACTATTGCAACGCTTTTTGAGCTCTTTTTGCAGCACTTTGGTTATTGATGTTAACATCCATTCCGTTTTTACAACACCAACACTGAACAACATTCAGACATATAATCGAGCAACATGTGGGCATCCTTAAAACCCCTACCATCAGCATATAACTTCATCAATGGTCAGGTATTATTTATGAGAGATGCTATGTGGCTTATGGTTCTTGAAGTGGTCGGGTCGCAAATTTGGTTCCTCTAATCCCATATATAAGTGTTTCTAAATATGGTTCAACAATTACTGTTTCATATTATTTTGTGGTTGTATTAGTGTAACCACTCACTTTTTATTTTAATATTATTTATTATTTGATCTTTTTCAAAGGCGATAAGTTTTATCATACCTAAATTCCTTTTTGTATCTAAAAACCAAGTCTTGATTGATTCGAACTACCTCACACAAAAGTTTGGAAAGTGTTTTCTTAGACAAGCATCGTAAATACAATTACAATGGTATCCATATCAAGGTACGCAACGAATCACAAGCCATAACTCTCAATACACACCTATTTGCACAAGTGTTTATTTATTTTTTAAACATATTTTTCTATCATTAAGCAGATCAAGATTCTAAAATGTCTTTCCCAACTGTAGAATATCGATTTGAACTTATTCCTTTGGTTCTACTGATGCGATTGTAATATCGTATTTTCCTTGCATCATAATTTTATACTACAAGTATCTTTTTTTCTTCATTTTTCTGTTAAAACTCCTTGCACTTTGGCTTTTCATCATGACAACTGGGGTGCGGGGTCCGATGACACAAGCCTTGCAAATTATCTTGGGTAAAAGGGTATGCCTTGATATAATTCAAGTCTGTAGATGGGGAAACAAAGTGTTTTAGATTCACATAATGAAAGAAGTCCTTGCAGTTAGGTGCCTATGTGGTGATCACCAAAGATTTTAAAGATCTAAGGCATAATCCTAAATATAGCAATCTTGATATATATACATATGATGAGCTGCGAATGGCCACCAGATTATTTAGGCCAGATCAATTTTTAGGTGATGGTGGATTTGGAGTTCTTTGTAAAGGAGTTATAGATGAGAATATGAGACCTGCTTATGTTAAAACTGAACCAGAAGGAATCCAAGGGTATAGAGAATGGTTGGTATGTGTTTCTACCCGTGTTTGTTTATTATTCTCATATGTGATGGTGGTGGTTGCTTATGACCTCTGTGTGTGTCTGTGTTCTATTTATTTCGGTCTATCTGTTTTATTAGGCCAGGAAATATTACAAGTTACATTTGAACTAGTGGAAAAAGGTTTTAATGGGTCAACTTGCTAGATCATAATTGCTTACACTATTTTTTTTCCAGTTTTCAGCTAATGCGTTGGCGATAAATGATGGTTGTCAAACTACACTTCATGTGGCAAGAGTCAATGGTATAGCAATGTTATCCATGCAATTAAGGTATATATGCACTTTATTTCAAGCATGATTTTGATCGATACATTTATTGTCATATTTGTTAATATGTTATCATCATGTGTGTGGTTTGTCATGCATTAATTGTATAACTGTATAGCTTTCACCAAGAATAGTGGACACATATTAAAAAAAAAAGGTTCAAACAACTATGTATTTTTTATTTGATGAGTTCACTACTTGCAAGTTCTAATATAATAGATTGTTTCAACATCCATCCCTGGCTAAGAAAGACTTGATCTAAGGTGAAAAAGATCCCATTTTGTTTAGAATTAGCTACTGTGGTATGACAATTTTCTTACTTAGTTATTGTTAAGGGAGTACTGGCAAATTGGTGATGAGACATATTGGTTAGGTGGTTAAATATTATATTTAGTTTATGGTAAACTGTATTTATTTAAAAGACTAGCATGGTATATTATCATACTTCTAATTTTAGTTGACTCCCTTATCATGAATCTAACATATAGATATTTTAGTTGACTCCTTTATCATGAATCTAACAGATAGATGAAAATAATGGGAAATCATCAACCATAGATCACTGACCAAACATTGCTAAACTCAAAGAGGTTCTTTCCTAAACCATTTTTTTCTCAAGTAGTAGTTATGTTAGAAATTAGTAAGGGAGGAACTAAGTATTTTTTACTAATCTTTTGTAACCAATGTTAAGTAGCTTAGGAACTACAATCATTGCATTCAAACGATCCTAATATTGTCGTATTAAAGTGCAATTTTTCATCTGTTAGAGCTCATTATGATGGTTCATATGCTTCTGTGTATGGTTCAATGCACCCAATCCTACAGGTCAGCCAACATACGATTTTCATATTTCTAATTATATATTTTGTATAAGTTGTGTCTGATCTACCAAAATTAATATCATGTGAGCTCTATGTTCTTACGCAGTGCAGACTCCTGGTGCAAGTGCCAACGGAAATGGACCATCCAGTTTGGAAGTCGAACAAATGATGGTTTAACCATGCAAGAGATACATGTGACTACTCTTGATTATCCAAAATATGGTTGGAAAGACGAGCTTTCAGATATTTCACCAGGAGATAGCCACTGGTGTGTTTAGTGTTTATGTCGTTTGTGATTCAACATCATGTTGTCTCACATAATTTTTATAAAGTTGATTACAACGTTTTAGAGTTAGAAAAATGAATACGTTTGGGTAATGGGTCCAAATGGGTTCGGGTTGAAGTGGGTCACTTTAGTATAGGTTAAAACGAGCAGTTAGTTTGTCCCACAAATACTTTTGTGCTCACTATTATATTATAATTGGTTGAGGCAAAGTTTACCATGTATACCCCCGTGCACCCATTGTTTGGTTGAAATTACCTCTAGATTAAAGTATTTAATCCTTTTACTTTGATGTTTAGCTTATGCTCTAATGATTCCCTTTGTTTTAGCACGACTAATGTTTAGTGAATCATTTTCAAGCTGTATGTATTCGTCTTGCTTTTTGATTGTCATTTGCTTTGTTTCGGCGTTGAGACGTGATTTTCCTGCATTCCATTCGAGGCTTAGTGTGCTAGAGTTGGCAGTAGTTTGATCTGCTCTTAATTTAGTACATATCATTTTGCAAATCTTGTTGTTTTTAATTGATCTAATTTTTTATTCGTATTTGTCTGTCTGATTTCTTCTCAGGCTTCCAAGGTTTTTGTATTTGTCACTTTGATTGATTCGGCTTTATACCTAGCTGGAATTTTAAGCCATCCATTTATTTGTTCCCAAATCAAGTTGGCGAATGAAAAATTGACCAACACATGGTCTGCAGTCTATTCCTCTAACCCATACAGTCTGCAGATTGATGACTGAAGTGTCATACCCCTCTCCCTAAAACCCACAACAGTGTGGATTTTGCCTTCCATAGCCCTCCAATATGTTACTCTTTGGAGTTGCCAACCTTTTCCAAAAGAAGTCGCTTGCTGGAATGGTTATACCCAGCTGCCTGACCCCTTTTACCGGAAATCCCTCATCCGTATTGTCTTTCCCACACCATTGGTCCTCCATTTCTGTGACATTTTTCTGCAGTAGGTCAGAGGCTAAATCCCCCATCTCCTCTTTCTCCTGGTCTGTGTTAGGAGCCCGGGACCACATCCAACCCCACAAAACCCCGTTGCAGGACCTATTGATATGTTAGGGAACAAGTTTATTAAAAACCAATTCTTTTCAATCATTCACATTAATTAAAGGTAATAATTTAACTCATAAAGACGTAACATCTCGAAAAACAATATACTCGACTAAAAACATTCAATGTAAACACACACAACACACACGTGTGTGTACATGCGCTAATTTAATTTGAAATTTCCGTTTCAGAGTTCGAACTTAGTGTCAATAAGGTTCGTGATGAGATAGGAGATGAACATTAGGGCGAAATAAATGAAGAAGCTTATGACCAGAAAAGTGGAATATAAAAACAAGGTTGAGAGAGTTGACAATCGTTTATAACTCGCTGGTGGTTATCTTGAAAGCAAATCTTGTTGACTCAAGGCGTACAACAATAAAGCTCCAAACTTTAGAAGCAGAAGTTCACACACTGAAGTCCATGTGTTGGCGAAACAGAAATACGTATTTTGGCTAGGTATAACTCAGCTGAGAGGAAATTGCAGTCCGCAATTCCCGTTCCGAAAACATGCAAGACCATATAAATGAAAAAAAGAAAGAGTTGTCTGAAGTTACACAAATAGTTTTGAAGAATGCCACTGATATTCGAAAATGTAAAGATGAACCAGAGACGTTGAAACAGTTATACAAAAGTATACATGAGGAAGTAAAGGCTCATTCCGTTGTAATTTAAGGATTTCGACAACAGCTTACGGCTCTTTGAGTTTCTCAACTTCTAGACTCATTTCTAATTCAACATCTTAATTGGGATTCTGATTTCGGATCCCTGATAATAGAACTGACGGAAATTGCCGAAGTGATCGCTGAAACTCAACGAGAAATTGACATGTTGAATAATGGAGATAATGTTACAAATCCATGTTCACAGCAAGTAATTGGTAAACATTTGGATGATCGTAGAGCTTCACTTTCAAAAAAGATATTAACAGGGCTTGACACTCTTAATCGAATAAGAGAGGAGAACAATCAATTTGCAAGACAAGGGGTTGTATCATTGTCGTTGCAGTTTACTCAACTTAAATATTACTTAGTTGTTTAATAGAGAATTTATGCTGATGATTGCAAACTTTCAGTCCGACTTTATTTGGTCAATGCATGGTATTTAAAGGTTCATATTTGCTTAACAAATGTCTCTAAGAAAGTATACGTAAAGGTTTTTTATTTTATCTTCAGACTTGATAATTGTTTTCGTTTACTTATGTCATCTATTTATTTTTTTCGTTTAGTTATATCAATAGTACGTTGCTTGTTTTATTTACTTTATGAACCTGAGGTTTCCATAATAATTTCCTTCGGAGAATTTCATTATGATCATCATAAACGTATAATGCTCTTTGTTAATACTTCGAAAACATATTCTTTTGTTCAATATGTTCTAAAGTTGTATAGGCGTTAACTGCTTATGACGAGATGATATTGGAGATTCCAAACAAAAACATGTCGTGTTGAGGTTGCTGTGTTTTATGCGTTTAATTAAACAAAACAAAAGATCATTTACTTATCTTTTCGGTTTTGTTACATCTATAGTACGATGATTCGTTTTATTTTAATCTTCAACTTCAGATTTCCATAATAAGTTCACGCGTACAGTTTCTTTTATGATCAGTAACGTAATTTTTTTAAAGTAAGAAACATATCATTTTTCAACACCGCGAAATTCGCGGGAATTAGCACTAGTTACTGATAAATATACACATTTAGGTTTGTGGAATATATTTTTTTAATAAGTACAAAACTAGTTACTATTTTCTATGTGTACAGCAACAGCAAGGAATGCAATGAAGATACACTAATCAATATACCCAATGAACTCTATCAAAATCCGTAAACTAACATTTTATGCTCTTTTGTACACTCATTTTGATAAACATTGGGAATTTGTGATGTAATAAGACTTGAAATGCAAGATACGAGTTAATTGATTCCAAGGTTAACAAAGATACACTAATTTTAGACCCCTTTTCTTTAACAAAGGTACACAAGTAATCTGCAGCTAGTAAAGTTTAAACACCAAAACCATGTTATTCAAAAAGACATCTATTGTACAAGAGAAGAAGCTCCACGTAGACTTTCACAATTAATAAGCTGCAATTATACCAAACACAAAACATATAAATACTTTTATCCTGAATCAGTATCATCTAAACCAATCTAGAAAACACTGCCGCGCTTGTGGTTACAAAACTGAGCTACGTTAGAGCCTTATTAGTAAAAACTGCTCATGTGCACAAATTCACAACAATATTGCTAGCAAACAATGAACAACACACATAAAACTAAACCGATAATATCACAAATTCACAATACTTCTATCACAACTTAAAGATCTGATGAAAATTATACAGAAACTGGAATATTTTTGTGAGAACCTACTTCCTACATGACTAAACAACTTTATAGTAAACTAAACATACATAAATTTCATAGCAATGCTTATAACAATCTTGATAAACATATTTTGTGATTTAAGACTGAGATAGGTTATTAACTGATACCTCATTGACCACCATCCGGCCTTTTCGACCACAATTTCAAACCCACAACGTCACACGGAACGCCCGGAATCAGAATCGCCTCCTCAAAACTTCGGTGCTTCCTCCATCTTTGTCACACCCTGACTTTTGCGGAAGCGTATGATGTGTGACTTGCTCAATATCATTGCATTCATTTATAACAAACAACTATATGATGAAAACGTGATGATCATCCATTCATAAGTTTCCAAAATAATACAACCATATATTATTAAGTTTCAAACCATGAACTTTAAGTTAAGTTTACAACCAGGCAAAGTAGTAATAAGTTCCACAAAGGACTTTTAAAACAAAAGACTTTAAATCCAAGGCTTTGATTCGTATGTCCTATCTAAGACAGGATATCCAAATCAAACCCTTCCAAAATAGGATGTCATCACTCCTTGAATACACCTCTTGAGATCTTTCAACCACCACCAGATCCATAAATTTCCTGAAATACATGTAATTTGAAAACATCAACAAAAGTTGAGCGAGTTCATGTGTTTTGTATGAGTTCCATATAGACTTGTAAACATTTAAGAGAATCCTTTTGTAAACAGGTATGTAAAGCGTCTATGAACAGATCATTAATGTTTTGAAAGGACATTAATATGTGTGGTGCGTAGGAAGTGCTCAAACCTCACAAATTTCCTCCGGGCCATCCGGCGGGAACGACATAGTCACCACATGTGGCCACACAAGGGCCCATGGGTGGGGCTTGCTACACCCAGATAGATCTACCACTCATGCCCCTCGGTCTTAAACTAGATTAATGGCGCTTAGGAGAGATACTACATCATCCACGTGATCTAACAGTTCATTCCTTAGCTAAACCATACCATTGAAACATTTGAACATTTGAAACATGTATCTCACCCCCGTAAGTTATAAAACCGAAAACAGTTAAAAGAAAAGGGGGACATGAACTCACATATTTGCGTCCAATATCCTGTATGCCCAAAGTATGTATCCTTAAGTCGTTCTACCACCAACACATGTGCTAAGTTTTATTAGACGTTTAGGTCGTGTAACGACTCTTAGTCTTAGTTCTTTATTAAGACTTATTTTGGAATTCTTGGTATACTTTGAGTTACATCTTTGATGTACACTAGATAATTCCAAAGTATATAATTATTAGTTAAAATAATAATATTTTAACTTAAATTATATTTATCCAATTATTTGGAATATTCTTAAAATAATATATTTTAACTTGGTTTATTATGTATTTCCACATATGTATTTTCCCAAGTATGGGTGTACTTGCACTTGTGTATTCTTATACTTGTGTATTTTGCCAAGTATTGGTGGTGTATTCCGGTATCTATTTATACGTATGAGGATACGTATTTTCTTGCATTTATTAAGTATTTTATACTTAATTTTTATTTAATATTCTGTAATATTATTTTTAGGCAACTAAAAATCACCAAATTATATTCTTAAAATATTCATATTTTAAGAGACTTTTTATAGAAAAAAATATCTATAACTTAACTTGGCAAAAATAAATATACCTTCATATATATCTCAAAAATGATATATATTTTTAAGATTAACTTTAGAAAATATATATATTTCTATTTTTAACCCAAAATAATATATTTTTAACTTGTTTAAGAAAATATATATATTTGTCTCCACTAAAAAATAATATATCTTCAAATTGTTTAAGAAAATATATATTTTGTAATAGTTATAAAAATCCATATTTTACCGTTTCTTCGGTTTCAAAAATACCGTTCGTCACATTTGTTAAGTTACGAAATCATTTCCGGAATCTAAATACTTATAGTCCATATGTCCGTTTGTTCGATTGTCCAATATTTGGGTATAAATTATATATTTGTTTTCTTGGGATTTTGATAATATTTTCATATTACAATTTTGGTATTTTGGTGTGTTATATTATTTTCATGTTCCTAAAATAATATAACTAATACACATAATATACAAGTAGTACACAATTTGTGACATCTAAATATATATTTTCCTAAATATATACTTTATCATTTTTATTATCAAAAATCAACCTCCAATATTTGTAATTTTTGTTAATAAAAATTATGGCAAGTTTTTATATGAAAACAATGATCAAAATTTACTTGTAAACACTTGTTTAAAACTATTTTTCTAAGTGTTTACTTTCTACAAAAATTTTGCCATAGTTTCCCATTAAAAATGGAGGTTTCCATGCTCATAAGCATATCATTTTCTTTTAAAAACTCATCAGCAATCATCAACAACTTACACACAACTTACCATGAGCCAAAATAGCATGTTAACCATATTTCATGAACTTGAAGTTTAACAAAAATGTGTAGTATTTTAACATGTTGTTTAGTAAGCTTAGTTATCTCTAAAAACATGGTTTTTAGTTTATAAAATTCATTCTTGTGAATTTTGGTTCTTCATAACTTGTATGATGACTTTCTAAAAATTAATCTTCTTGTATTTTTCTTGTTACCAATACTTTTCTAACTTTGATTTAACCCTTAATACATGATCACTTTCTTTAAAAACCAAGTTCATGTTAAATCTTGTATTAAACTTTGGTTTCTTGAAAATATTATCTTTGAAATCTTTTATTTTCAAGACTTATAACTTGTATAAATAATCATCATACATTAAAACAAGTTCATCTTCAAGTTCATGTTTAACATAAAGGATGATCATCACAAATTTCTCAAGATCCATCCTTATACTTGCTAGATCATGTGTTTAATCATCATCTAGCAAGCTTCATATGATGTTCTACATCATAAACACAAGTAATCATCAAACAAGTTTAACACATACATTTAATCATCTTTGGTTCTCATGTTTTTAAGCTTTATGTTCAAGATCATGCTTATGTTTCTTTGAGATTCTTTAGTTTATCAAGTTGCATAACACTTTAACCACTAAAATTAGAAGTAAAAACAAGATCAAGAGGCTTACTACTAGCTCTAAGGCTAGGAAAGAAACAAAGATGAAGATAATGAAGAAAAGTGATGGTTAATAGCACCAAGAGAAAGTCCTTCCACTTCCAATGCTTCCAAGCTTCTTAGATATGCTTCTTACACCTTAGAGAACCCTTAGAATGTATGAGATTGAGTTGAAAATGGAAGTATGTAGAGATGGGGTGGTGGTCGTGAGCTAGCAAGGAGAAGGAGATGGAGTTTTGTTGTTGTGAAGTGAGGTATGAAGTGTTGTTATGATCTTGTGGGTTATAAAGAAACCTTACAACAACTATTTGATCAATGGTTAAAATGTCCAATAATCATCCAACATAATCTAATAAAATAAACCAAAGAAATCATGGGTGGGACCCATGTCTAGAACCGTAAAAGGGGGGGGGGGGGTTGTATTGTTAGGTTTCAAATATTAGTTAAGAAATCTAGTTAGTATTCAAGTGTATTAGTTAGTGTTTTAGATGTTTAGGGTTTTTAAGATGTGTTATGATGTTCGGTGACCATAACTAGCTTCGTAACACTAAAACAATGCTTCTAGTGAAATTTTGGTGTTTCGGGTAGTGTCTGGTTGTTCGGTTGGTTACCGGTTCGTTAAGGTGCTAAATTGCGCAGTTTAGTGTGTTTTATGTTGTCTTTTATGACAGTTTTGATTCCCGACACTTAACAAAGCATTCTGGACCATTATACCATAATTCTGCATTATATTTTGGAGTTAAAAAGCTGATTTTTGCTGAATTGTGCAGAATTCTGCAGTTTTTGTGAGTTTTGGGCACTTTCCGGCACTTAAATCATTACTAGGAAGGCATTTTATGATCCCTACTTTCCTACCCACTATTCTAGTATAACTCTTGGTTCCGGGCTCATTCTGTGTCTTAACATCATGTCTGTCTGAGTACTGAACTCCCGTCAGTACTTCTAGTTTGTCTGATAACTGTGCTAACTTGTTATGTGCACTAATTAAACCATACTGTGTTGCATGTAATAATGATAAACAACCTTGCAACATAAAATGCATTTGTATGAATATGACAGAAATCAGAAAATCATTCATCTTATTAATTTGATCAGGCACAGTCATTAAGATACAAATTACTATTCAATATTGTACGGATACATGGAGAATTGCCAGTTGTCACAGTCTTTCCCGCAGCTCTTACCCACCATCAACAGCCACCTTCCATGCACACCCACCTTCACGACACCATCACATTCGACCTTCATTGTCATATCCACTGTCTTTCCTCAATTGTAAGTTATTAGGGTTCCGGTTTAAAGAAAAAAAGAGTGGGAGTATTGTTTACGGCTGAATATGTAAAATGAAGCTAGGCTTTCTCATTTGAATTGGTTAGTGTTTGATTTAAGATTGGAGGGGACTAAGAAAATAATGAAAATTTGGGGGAAATGAATTTTGTTAAGAGGAGGGAAATCAAAATTTGGATCACTTTCGTTTGGAGGGAAATGAATTTTACCAAGAGGAGAGAAATCAAATTACGATTTGGTATAAGTTCAAATTTACAGTTTTATCATTGTTTTAGTTATTTTTTTTCTGTCAAATTCCGGATTTGCCCCTAGTGTAGAATTATAGTGATGCCATGGTTTTAATATTTTTTTACAAAACTATGGTAATGTTTTCTATTAATTGGTTGACTCGGTGTAATTTTTATTCGTGTCAGTCAGCTGCTTGGCACACGTTCATTTGTCCTGAAAAGTTACAATTTTTTATCAGATTAAAACTATAGTATTTTCATCGTTTTAGTTTTTTTAGCAAAAATATGGTAGTGTTTTGTTTTAATTGGCTGACTCAATATAAACTTTTTTTGAGATTGTATTATGAGTAGTATGTACAAGTAACCAAAACACAGATGTACATCTTATGAGAGAGAACTGTTCGGCTTAGTGGTGGAGATACGATGGTGGAGGAACGTGGCGGTGGAGAACAGATTTGAGCAGGATGAATGATGAAACTTTAGTTTCAAAATTATTGTTTGTTTACTACCATCCCGTGTAATCACGGGTCAATAACCTAGTGTTATTATAAAACTCTAGCGAATAAACGTCCTATAAAACTTATGTTTTACGACTCAAATATCAAGTGTCCTATTACGGTGTATTATAATAACACCATAATGATTAAGCGTCCTATAAAGGTTAAAGTTATAAGACCCTAGTGTCACATGTCCTGTTAAGTTATGTTATAATAGAACTCTAGCGAATAAGCGTCCTATAAAACTGATGTTTTATGACTCAAATATCAAGTGTCCTATTACAGTGTATTATAATAACACCACAATGATTAAGCGTCCTATAAAGGTTAAATTTATAAGACCCAAGTGTCAAGTGTCTTTTTAAGTTATATTATAATCATGGTTGTAAAAGTCACTAGGCGCTCCCTAGTCGGTCGACCAGGGAGTTGAGAGTACTCGGTCTAGGCGGAGAGTACACGGGGAGTACTCGGAGATGCAAAATTATAAAGAAATTAGTTTTCGGATATTAAATATATGTCAAATAACATAAATTTACTAATATTTATAACAAAATACGTGAAATTGATATTCGTTCTTTAATATGATAGGCATAGAAATTATGTTTTATTTTATTTTAAGTCAAACTCGGCCCGAGTTGACCTACTAGATCCAATTTTGGCCAATGTTGACCACATTTGATCGATTCCGAGTAATTAGTCGGAGTTGAAGAAAGTCGCCTCGGCAACCTACCTTGTAGGGACTACTTGGGGAGTACTCGGCCTTGGAGACCTTGTTTTACAACCATGATTATAATAAAACTCTAGCGAATAAGCGTCCTATAAAACTAATGTTTTATGACTCAAATATCAAGTGTCCTATTACGGTGCATTTTAATAATACCACAATGATTAAGCATCATATAAAGTTTAAAGTTATAAGACACAATTGTCAAGTGTCCTGTTAAGTTAAGTTGTAATATAACTTCGACTAGAAAGGGTCCTATAACACTTAACATTTATGATTTAACTACAACGTGTCATATTAAGTTATGTTATAATAGGATCTCAGATGATCAAGTGTCCTAATACAATACCACATAATGGGACACTAACACTTAAATGTCTTATAAAATACTTTATTTTAATTGTCATGTTAAATTATATAATAATAGGACCCCAAAAAATCATCCATCCTATTAAATAATTTTTTAGAACACCGATTTAGTAGAGTATATTCTAAAAGGAACCCAAAAATTCATTAGTTCTATTAAATAGTTTTTTAGGACCATCTTTTACAAACGTCCCACAAAAAAGTTTCTAAAAAACAATTATTGTTGTAGTGCAAGATTTGATAAATTTGATCTTCCAAATGTCTTCGTGGGTATTTTTTTTATTATGCAAGATGTTATGCATTTGTATGTTGAAGCAGTTAAGACCGGCGAAGTGGCATTCTACGTCATTAAAATAGTCTACAAAGCCTCTAAACAAATAATGATTGTGTTAAAAATCGATGGTTATCCATTTCAAAAGCATGTTTATTTTAACTAAACTAGGTTTATCATCCTAGCCGCGTTGCGGCGAACTTCTTTTGTTATTTAATCTGTGTTTACATGTGTTTTGAAATCACTATGAGCGCGTTGCACGCAGAACCACTAACAAGAATAAAAAGAAAATGTAAAAAACAGTAAAAAATAATCGAAAGAAAATCAACCAAAAAAGTTGTATGTTAATGATGTTGTCCGTATGAAACCCGTGGTCAGATATGAGCAAATAATAGTGGGTACTGGTACCGAATTTCCCAAACCGGAGGATCCTAAGTATCAATTCGGTACCGAATTTTGGCGTTCCTAGTACCGGTTCGCTACCGATTTTTACCTTCATATGCCGGTACCGTAACCGGTATTTTCGGTATCGGTTGCCACCGAGCTCATCCCTACCTCTGAAACTAAAAAAAGAAATCATTAAAAGTTGAAGAAAATCAACAAGAAAAATTTGTACGATACCGTTGTTGTTTGTACGGCACCTGTGATCAGGGATGAGCAAATGGTATCGTGTAGCAGTACCGAATTTCCCAAACTAAAAGATTTTCAAACTCAATCCGGTACCGACTTTTGGCGTTTTCTGTATCAGGCTGGTGCCGATTTTTACCTTCATGTACCGATAATGAACCGGACTATACCTGTATTTTCGATACCAGTATTGGTTGACACCAAGCTTATCCAACTCAGAAAGTAAAGAAAATAATAATAATTATAAATTTAAATTTAAGTATTGTTATAATATTATGTTCATTTCAATTGGAAAATTAATATATAGTAATAATAATAATAATATATAGTAATAATAATTCAACGACTTTTAATATCCAAATTGAGTTACGCCTGAGGGGCCTTCTTTTTGCATAAAATGAGAGATCATATCAATGTTTATAACATTAACCGTTGAAATAATATATGGTCGAGAAACTTTTGACAATGATCATAAGCACACAATGATTACAAAAAGGGGCCATCAAAACCTTGGCAACTTGTACACTCAATCCACAAGCAATTACCATCTAATATATTCTAGAAAGGTATCTGGACAATGTAACCGGAGACATTGTCAGATTATGTGTTTGATTATTATCTTTAACTGAGATTAAAGTCATTGATTAGTCTATTTTATAAACTAATCAATTTCGGTTAATTGGTTTGGTTCATTCGGTTAGATTGCTGCTTTTTGGTTTGATTCGTTTAATTTTCTTTAATAGTCAAAACCAAATTTGGGTTAAAACTTTTCTTAGAAATACATGAAGTTGATTGTTCGAAGTATATATAAATACATAAATGAAGGTATAAACTCTAGAAATATATGAAAATATGAAGTGTTCGGTTCGGTTAATTTTGGTTAAACGATGGTACCAAAAAAATCGATAACCAAGTTTGGTTAATTCAAGTTTTGATTAATTGGTTTTCTATTAATTCAGTTTTTGATTGATTTCGGTTCAGTTTCGTATGTTTTTGGTTTTAGTTAACGATTTAGTTATTGTTCACCCTTAGACGCTATTAATCATGGAACATATCAATTTTTTAATTAAAAAACTATAATAGTACTATACTCAAATAAAAGAGAATAACATATACTCGTTTATATGGGTTAAATTTCTTTTTAAGTATTAGCATATGAAAAGTTATTACTATTTAAAAATCGTGGTGGTAGTTAGTTTTTATAAAGGGATAAAGTGTAAATACTAACTAATTATCTATATTTTTTTAAAGATGAGAGATTAAAGTGTAATTAAGATGGGGGATTAAAGTATAATTAACATTTGAAAACTAATTTACCCTCATGTTAGGGTGTATGCATTAAAGCAAAAAAAAATTAACTTTTGGGTATCTTATGATGTCCTTGTGTTATGCATTATATATAACTAGTAGGATGCCCACACGATGCGGCGATAGCGACACATCACATTGCGATACTCGTTTTTTGTAGTTTTCTTATTCATATAATATTTATTGTAGGATCATTGTGATAAATATACATCAAAACCGAAGTAATTAGGTAGTCCATTTCATTGTGATGTTCATGGTTCGGTTTGTTCAGTTATTATCCTTAACCGAAGCCGAAGCCAAAGTCATCGGTTAGTCTCTTTTATTAACCAATCGGTTTTCGGTTAATCACTTTGGTTTATTCGTTTAGATTGATGGTTTTTGTTGTTGATGCAATTTCGCGTGCGATCAAATGTCTCAATAAACTATTGATAATCAAAGATGATAAATCGAACCAATACTTCCAAGAACAAAGTTCTTATTATAATAATCAAATCAAAAAACTGATCGTAAACATTGAACCAATACCACTATTTATACTAGGCCCTAACAAACTTAGAGATAAACATAAATAAACTAAATAAATAAAAGATACGATAATTAAAAAAAGACTTGATAATAAAGAATATTATTTAAACTTAAGATAATCTTCAACCTGGATCCCATTCCAAAACAGGTTCACACGTATCATTCGATTGTGTGCCTTTATATGCAACAATAATCGGCAAAACATGGCAGACTCTAATAAATTGTCGATAGTGAAGAGATGGTCCAATATTATATTTGATCCAGGTGGTACAAATCCTGAGCTAGGCGAGACGACCCGTGAAGTTAAGCTGTGTAGGCGGGTCGTGATGATAATAAATAATGTTAAGAGTAAAATGCATGGATACTCCCCGTGGTTTGTCGGAATTTCACCTTTAGTCCCCAACTTTTTAAATTACACTCTTGCTCCCTATGGTTTGACCAGTTGTTACTCGGATAGTCCCTGGAGTGGATGGAGGTTAGTTTTCTCAGTTAAGTGGATGTAAAGCTACAAAAATACCCTTATCATTAAAAATATTAACAATTCATATATATAGAAACACACTCTCTCTCTCTCTCTCTCACTCTCAAACACACACACACACACACACACACACACACACACACACACACACACACACACACACACACACACACACACTCTCTCTCTCTCTCTCTCTCTCTCTCTCTCTCTAGGGCAAACCCCACCACCTGCTGCCACCAGCACCACCCACGTCCACCACTGCACCTGTTACACCCCCAAAATACCCATAGGGAATGTCCCTGATAGGCGTGTGACGTACCAACAACGAGCCACTAATTACATTGAACCCATAAAAGTTTTCAAATAAAATTCTCAATTATTAACGAAAAATGCCATCAACAAATTTAAATGAAAACCAACATGTTCAGCGGAAGCAAATAAGTAAACCATAGTTTTAATGTTTCAAAACCAATGTATAATGTCAATAATTCAATCACATGAATCCATCCAGTCGACCCATGACCACTCCAGCTACTCCAGACAGCAAGTTCCAAATGCAAGATATCTAACGACCTACGAGCATGCAACAAGTGTATCAGACAACGCCGGTGAGTTCATAGTTTTACGAAAACGTTGGTTACCAAGTGTTTAGTTAACCCATTGAATTTAATGTTGATAATACCTCAGATACAAGACGGCTCCTGATTTATTTTACCCTTTCCCCAATGCTCCTATCAAAGCATTGGTCATGACTAGGTCATTAGTTCACACCCGTCCTCTCCGGTACGGGGTGAGGGTGCCAAACCTAAGTAGCGCTACCAACTAATACCTTGTTACCTCTCTGGTAACCAAACAACACGGAGGGACTTTAAAGGTGATAGGACGAGTATATTATCCAACATTCCAGATTTACCACAAGACGTATTCCTCTCAGGAATACCCAATTGATTTACCCAAACCCATCCCTCTCAGGGATGCCCAATGACTGTCCCAACCACCGGGACTCATGCTCAAGAGAAATGAACTCACCTTTGGTTTGCTCGGTAAGATTAAAGTATGTGTTTCCAGTTGGTCAATTAATCCCTATTGTGGTTATCAATAACAGTTAGTTCCGTACACACGTGCTATATGTGTTCTTTGTATTTATTACACAGACTACAAATAAGCTGAACTCACATCATTACGCAAGTCTTAGCAAGTATACGGATCCTATTTACAACCACAATACTAGTTCATATCATACCTTATCACAAGTAGTTCAGTTCACATTTAAGTACACACGTTAATTGCGACAAGAAATCATGCATTGTAATTAGCCGGTTATCCTCGTATAATCATCTAGCGATTGCCTGGGCCTCACTCGTGTTTACTAAAAAATGTGCAACCCATGGTTCAGATAAACAGTTAACAACCCAACATGTAATTCTCATAGGTGTGTGGCCCATGTAGTTCTGGCCCAATGAAATGTGTATCCTAACTCGAGTGTACGGCCAAAACAGTTTCACACGGCCCAGTAGAGGTGAGACGGTTCTTTTTGTTATGCAGCCCAATTACGAAAGGCCCAGCCAAATTGTATGATAACAGTTCACCCTAATAGCCCAAAACAAATTGTATGTCACTATTTCAATTCCGCCATTAACCCTACGTGTTCTAATCTACTTTCAGTTTAATCCTGCATGAATAATTATTATCAAGTAACCCTGAAATCAGGAATTAAATTCTTATTACACATGCAACCGTCCTCAATCATACACGCATGTAAGGCTTGCATATTTCATAAGTTACTGACACAACATTGGAGTTCCCACTTTGCTTGATTAGATCAAGTTCACAGCACATGAGCCGCCATTTTTATTGAAAGTTATCAAACTTTTTCAACCATTAAACTTCAATTCCATTGGACCGATAAGCTACTGTTATATCAAAGTCTATTATGAATCACACATCAATCATTATATATATTCGATATCAACCCTTTTCATACACAACACAAATTTACAACCAAATACATCACGTAATTAATCTAAAACATACGCTAACCTGATTAAGATATACAAGAACACCGAAATCGAGGGGAGTGGGGTTTCGATCCAAGAAGTCTGCCGTCCAAGATAGAGGGGTGAGGAAAAATAGTAGGGTTTGGTTTATTATATTGTGATGATGTGAGGCATAGCAAGGTTACGTACAAAGTAATTATAGTGCCAAAAATCTAATAAGTGGGCCGATCCTAATACCTCATTGGGTTACAAAACTGGGCCGAGTTGACCAAGGAATACGTGAGGTGAGCTGGGCTCAATGATCACTGCGTGCTGATATAGTGTGTAGTTTTAAGGTGTGAATATGTTATCCAACACATGTGTGGCCTAACAAATGCTAATATGCCACTTAACAAGGTTATCTTACATTTAAGTTTAACAGCGTTAAAACAGAACAGAACGTTTTAATACATAGGAGAGGGATAACGAGAGTTAAGATCACAAGATTAAACGTTGCTAACCTTTGAAAGTTCGGGTTGTCACATCATCCCCAACTTGAAAGAAATTTCGTCTCGAAATTTGACAAGTAAGCACAGAGGAGTGAAGTGATAAATCAAGATTGCAGCAAATTTTCCTCAGGTGACACATCATCCCCAACTTGAAAGAAATTTCGCCCCGAAATTTGCCAGTGACATCAGGAGTTGATTCAACTGTTTGAACAATTGAGGATACTTGTGTTTTATCTGATCCTTGTGTTCCTACGTGAACTTCGGTCCTCGTATTGAGTTCCAACGAACTCTCGCGATTGAAATTCTACTAAGTTTTCAATGGATTTCTCGACACCTGCAATTTGTCGTCGATCTTAAGTTCTTGAAGTGGAATCACAAGTGTTTCATCGGACAAACACTTCTTTAATTGCGAAACATGAAAGACATCATGAATGTTACCCAGCTCAGCAGATAACTCAAGTTTGTAGGTTGTGTCACCGATTCTTCCCAGACTGTTGAATGGTCCATCGTGACGTCAGTTAAGCTCGCCACGCTTCCCAAGCGTTCCACACCCTCCCATGGTGAGACTTTCAACATGATACGATCGCCTACAGTGATCTTCCAGTGTTTCCTAAGTTTATTAGCTTTCCTGACGTTCACGCGTTGCCGCCAATCAACTCCCGATCCAAACAACCTTCCCAAGAGTTTCAAGTACCAGTCATGGGCCAGTAATTAAGTTGTCAACCATCTCAGTCTAACAAGAAGGTTGGCATTATCGTCTATATATTGATTCAATAGAGTTGTCTGGTTACCAGCATGATAGCTGCCGCAGTGGTACTCAACCATAGGTAAGAGTCCTTCAAATTTGCACCAAAGCCAGTCACACACATGCTCGCAGCATGTCTTCGAGTGTCAGGGGGTTCGTTTATTCTTACCATTTATCTTACGGTGATAAGCAATGGTCATGTCTAGACGTGAGCCAATGGTGTGGTGTATTGCCTGACATGAACCAAGGATAGATCAAAATCAGAGATAACAGGAGTTGGCACCTCGTGCCCTAATGCCGCCTCTCTCAGAGGAATATTCACAAGCTGTGAAGACTCGTTAGTTCATTGATTGCAAGAAAGTGTACTGGTAACATGAGTCCATCAACGATCACCAGGTGATAATGGTTCCGTTTCGAGTTGTAAGTAGACCAGTGACAAAATCCATGGCAGTCTGTTCTCATTTCCATATTTGTGTTTCTGGTTGCTAATATCCCACCTTGACCTTCCCACAAGTCAAACATCGTTTCCATGCGTTGCTATGTGGGTCTTCAGACCCGGTCACCCGTACGTGGTCTTCAGGTTTTAATACATCCTATCAAAACTCAGATGAATAGGATATCGAGGCCCGTGTGCTTCGCCTGCACCAGTTCCCTAAGGTTGCTGTATAGTGAGGTCCATATTCGTTCCATGAGGTAGCAAATATCGCCCGACCTGCCAAAGGTTGCTTCCCCATGCCCCGCATGGGTCAATCTTGAGAACTCTCTTCCTTCAGTTCTTCAGTTTGAACAAGGCGAGTCTGATCAGGTATGTTAGAGTCGATAGCAAGCTGCTAAGCTCGTGCACATCCAGGTTTCACGGTCGTACTCATTCAAAAGTTCCATCCAGCGATGCCATCACATGTTTAGCTCTCTTGAAACAAGGGTACACGGGAGGCCCTTGTGATCGGTCTAAGTGGTGCATTTGGTACCATCCAAGTAATGCCTCCAATTTAAATCCAAAGACTATGGCTTCCACCGCAGGTCGTGACTCGTGCAGTTCTTCCTGTAAGTCCACCATGTGGGCCATCTCCTTCTCGTGTTGCATCGACGTGTAACTGGGACTCCGATTCGAACCATCATAGTATACCACTAGATCACCCGTACCCTCGGGTAAAGATAATACTCAGTGCATTGTAGAGTTGAGTTTCAAAAGTTGAAAAAAGACGTTTTCCTATTCTGTCTCCCACGGATACACAGCACACTGCTGTGTTAAAGAGGTTAGGGTTGCGCAATCTTTGAAAATCCCACGATGAATCTACGATAGTATCTTGCGAAACTAAGGAGTTCCCGTATCCCCAAAAGGGATCTTTGGTGTCGATCAGTTTCTAACAAAATGGATCCTAGCAAGATCCACGTGTATTCCCATTTCGTTGGTTACATGATCAAATGTACCTCTCGAATCCAGTAGTCACCTTTAACAAAACTTCACGCGGAGTGGCTCCTCCCTCAGGAGCTCTAGGATAGGATACATATGCCGACTATGTTGTTCCTTTCTCCTGGTAATGATTCAAAACGTCATCAACAAACATGGTCAAATCTTGTGGTCTATAAAGCTGCTGGTGTGTTGTTCATCCCAATATGCCATTTTAGGAACATCCTCCCCTTGGAACTCCATCAGATGTTAGTTTGTTCGTTAATCAATCTTCGAATAGGAGCTTGACCCGTGCAACTGGTCAACAGGTTGTCAATACATGATTGAGACAAACGGTTCTGGGCTGTCACCTTGAGGAGTTCTCAATAGTCAGTACACATATGAAAAGGCCCATCTTCCCTAACATAACTGGGGCTCCCCCAAAGCGAAGAACCAGGTCCAACAAAACTCCTGTCCAACGGTTCCTGTAGTTGATTTAACAGTTCTTGCGACCCTCCTGGTGTAAAAATGGTGGAGAGTACGAGTAATCAGGGCTGCCTCTGATGTGAGATCAAACTGAGATTCTGCCTAACAGTCGTGAAAGTAAACCTGAAAGTTCCTTGTGTCGCACACTGAGAAGTATCACGAACAATTGATGGATCCTCGATCCTCTTCTCCTTAGTTTTAACATCAGTAACGGTTGCTAACGCAGCGGGGCAATCCCTCCGTAGACACTTCTGGTCTTCATAGCTGAAATGGCGCTAACCCTTGCGCCACTCTAATACTTTTAGAACAGTTAACAATTTTTCACCAGGAAGAAGGATACGCAAAATTTTCTTCTCACAGGGTATATCTGTGTGATATCTGGATAATCCAATCCACACTAACTACTGCATCGTATCTACCCAGGATAGCAGGAGGAAGGTCGATGTCGTACACTTGTCCTACAAGGTCGCACTTGCATCCCAATGAACATACGAGGTCCTAATTGACTGGCCATCAGCCAATTCTACAACAAGTTCGGTTTCAAGAAGTGCCGGGGTTACACAGGTCAGAGACAAAGCGATTACTCACCAATCACGTGTAGGCCACTAGGTTGCTATATGCCTGGCGTTGCCCACGCCAAGCCTAAATGTCCTTCCACGAACATTATTTCCAGTGTTGCTGTTTTCGTTACAAGGATTTCCAGTACTGTCGTCCTCCCCTTGGTTGTTGTCGTCTTGAATTATCAACGGCCAATCCATGCCGTAGACACCTTCATTTCCTTACTGTAGGCTACGTTTACAAGTACCTTGATGTCGCCGTGACTGTTGCCTCTAATATCGTTGCTTGGAACGGAACCTTACGATCTTCACTAACAGGGTCCATCTTTCCACATTCCGTACCACGTCCTAAGGCGCTACTCATTGTGCTGGCAGTTACACATTCCATACTATCACCATTTGTCACCACCTATGCCCCGATTGATTCGTAAGAGTTGTCTCCCACAAGTCACTGACTAGTGTTAAGGATTCGATTGAAGCCAATTCGCTGGTGTTCGTTGCTAGTAATCGGGGTCATCCAAATACCGAGGTCAGCAAGGCACTACGCTCATCCTCTTGTCCATCGATCTTGCAAGTTGATGGAGTGATACATGGTATGTTGCTAGAGTGTTACAGAAGTGATCGCACTTCGGGATCTAAGCGTCAATACGTTAAGTTCTAGCAAACAAAGGGAAACGAGAAAGGTATAGACCAACTCAAGGACGTTCGGGAAAGCACCTAACATTCTACACAATTCGCTAGGAGTTCAGATGTGTGTTAAGATAATACTCGATAGCATCAAGATTCGTAAGAATTTAGAGGGGAGTGAGAAGATCACGTTCAAGTAGGAAACAATCACTGCTATGACTCCTAGAGTTTAGTTACGTTTTACACTGTTTGAATAACGGATCAGAACCCCTTTTCTACTTGTTAAGGCTCACTGGGACTCGCATGCACCCCACATCATTATTATGTGTGCACCCACAATAATATTGTGATTTGTATGCTCATCTCAGTTCCTCCTAACTCATGTTAAATGGTTCCTCAAACTCAAATGTCAAACAAAGGTGGTCAAGGTAATGAGATCACAGAAATCCAAAGACTATGGCATACTATCAATGCATCATGATATTGTCCGTTTGGCAGCCAGCACGCTCTCAGCGTCTGTAACACCCTTAAATTTTCACTTGATTTTAATAATAGATTATGCCATTTCAATTAAAACATTGTTTAAGTAACATGACTTTCATCAAAGAAGTTCATACATAGCATCAACCATAGTCAATTAACAACTAAGTTTAAAACATTTCAAAAGTTGTTTAGAAATTTGTTTACAACCCATACACAAAGTCTATCAAAGATTCAAATCATTGCGGAAGCTTCAAAATGAGTGTTCGGTTCTTCGACATTAGCTTGATCGCCATCCGGGTAGTTCCCACTTTTACCTAAGGTCAAAACAACCCAAAATACTAGTTTTGACCATGAATTGGATCATACAAACAAGTTCTAGCTTCAAAACATGAGAAACAAAATAAGTTTTTAAAAGTTACCCTGCCGCGTGTCGCGGCAGGTTCTGATTGTTCTGTCGCGTGTCGCGGCGGACGTCGCGTGTCGCGGAAGATTTAAAGAATTCTTCCGCGTGGCGCGGAGGGTACGGTTTTCCAGCAGGTGCAGGTTTTTGACCTGCAATTGCTGCCAGTTCCGGAAATCCTGATTTTAGACTTAAACAGCCATAACTTTCCGCTCGGTTGTCCGTTTTAAGTGATTCTTTTTGCTATACATCTGTAAATTCATTACCGACATAACTAATAAAATTTTGATACTGAAAATTTAACTTACGGACCGAACCACTGAATGTCGCTATGCATTTATTCGACCCATTATAACTCTAATTGTTTTACTACCGATTGACTAGTAACCTAAGGCGCTTGTTACCCAACTTCTGGGCTTATAATCACCGGCACTTCATTACCAACACTATGGCTTCGTGCTCTTATGATCATTTTCGCCATCTCTATCTACTTATAATATTTTTACTACAATGTATCATTATTTGACCCGTTTGGTTCATCTACGGAAATCCTCCATTTTGATGACTACCAAACGACTACTACTAAATTTTTAACCCACGAATTTAGTAACGAACAAAATCACTACAATCAACACAACTTTTAATCCACAACGCATAGTTTAACAATAATTCATCAAATGTAACAGGTCAAGTTACATACCTTAGTGCACGCCCTTCAATCGCAAATCACCACCGGCTTGTCCACTTGACGATCCGGTATCCTTCCCTATAGAGTTCATTTATGATATGTTTAGAACTCTCTTTTAAATCATAATTCGCATAATACACCGAAATACTATAATTATGCGTTTAAACTTGGAATTTCAGTTTTAAGCCTTCTTAGAGGCATTTCAACAAACACTTCAAAGGCAGATTTTTACATGATTGAACATCAAATCCCTAGTTCATCACTTAGCCCTAGTTTCACATAAATCAACCATTTTACATGATTGTTAGCTTCAAAATTTCTGAAATCACTTCAAAATTGTCAAATTACACTAGAACAACATCCAATTTCCTAGTGTTCATCAATTTACATATAACCCGTTAATCACCTACAATGGTGTTCATAATCTTCACTAAAATTTAACATGATTTAAACTTGTATTTGCCCAGGGTTTGTCCCTAGACGCTATAGTTGTTCCTAGATCATCATAAGACACACATGCAACTAACAATTCAGATTTTCCCAATCACATGAGAAATTCAAGTTGAGGGTTTTCATGAAATTTTACATACCTTGTAATCCTCTTGTGATGAGGATCAGTAATCTATGCTTTAATTTCAGTTTCAACTTGGATTAAGCCTTCAATTTGCAACTTTAGTGAAGTTTAGGGTTTTGGAAGAGTGGGGATCGCCCCCTGTTCTGCTTGTGCGACCAGACATCCCTTTTTGGGGTGTTTGGTTTGTTTTATTTGCTAAATTAAAATCAAGTTTCAATTCTTACAAGTTAAGCCCCTCAACTTTGTTCAACATATTGTTTAGTAGCTTTTAACTCTATCATAAGCTATTTCTAGTCTTGTAACTAACTAGGTTAAAAATTCCTAGTTAGTAAATTCTCGTTTATTTATATTTTATAATTCTAATATAAAGTTTTATATTTTCGGGGTGTTACAAGTCTACCCCCCTTAAAAAGGGTTTCGTCCCCGAAACCGAAGTACGTACCAAATAATGTAGGGTGGAGACGTCGCATCTCCTCTTCGGACTCCCACGTAGTGTCCGAACCTTTCCTATGCTCCCATTTGATTTTGACTTGGTCGATTTGTCTATTTCGTAAGTGTTTGACTTTTCGATCTAAAATCTTCACCGTCCTCACATCATAATTCAGACTATTATCCACTTCGATATCATCGTAATGGATATAGGCTGTTTCGTCCGCAAGGCACTTTCGTAATTGTGACACGTGAAACGTGCTATGAATTCCACTTAGTTCCTCCGGTAACTCAAGGCGGTAAGCTACCTTGCCGACCCTTTCGATGATTTTAAATGGCCCAATAAACCTCAGGCTTAGCTTCCCCCTTTTTCTGAATCTAATAACACCCTTCCATGGGGAAACTTTTAGCATAACCATGTCGCCAACCGGGAATTCGATTGGCCTATTCCTTTTATCAGCATACGCCTTTTGCCTGTCTTGAGCCGCTTTCAAATGTGCCCGAACCACATCAATCTTTTCATTAGTGGCTTGTACTATATCTTGGTGGGCAAGTTCACGTGGACCCACTTCGCCCCAACATACCGGGGTTCGGCACTTTCTACCATAGAGCATTTCGTACGGATCCATCTTAATACTAGATTGGTAGCTATTATTATACGAAAACTCGACTAACGGTAGGTGAACATCCCAACTTCCTCCAAAGTCGATTATACACGCCCGTAGCATGTCCTCCAGTGTTTGTATTGTTCTTTCACTCTGTCCATCTGTTTGAGGATGGTACGCAGTGCTAATGAACAATTTGGTTCCCATTTGCTCTTGGAAATCTCGCCAGAAATTTGAAGTAAACCGGGTATCCCTATCCGACACGATGGATACCGGTACTCCATGACGTGCTATTATTTCGTTAGTGTAAACTTCTGACATCTTTTCTGACGTATAAGTCTCACGGATCGGAATGAAGTGAGCACTTTTCGTCAATCTATCCACCACTACCCATATGGCATCAAAACCACGATTTGTCTTAGGCAACTTGGTTAATAGGTCCATTGTAATATGTTCCCATTTCCAAACCGGAATTTCTAACGGTTGGAGTTTGCCGTATGGTTTCTGATGCTCCGCCTTGACTTGTAAACATGTCAAGCATTTTTCCACATACTTCGCCACATCCCTCTTTATTCCAGGTCACCAATAGTTTTGTTTCAGATCATTGTACATCTTGGTCGCACCCGGATGAATTGAATATCGGGATTTATGGGCTTCATCAAGTAGAAGCGCCTTCACCCCACAAGTATTTGGAACCCATGTCCTTCCGGATCGAGTCTTCAACCCGTTATTCCCATCCGACAAATCTTTCAACTGACCGATTATTCTTTCTTTCTTCCAATTCTCTTCTTTCACGGCTTCTAATTGCGCCTCTCTAATACGTTCAAGTATACCCGAGGTCACCACGAGCTGCATCGATCTTACTCTTATTGGGACATAGTCCGCTTTTCTGCTCAGAGCATCCGCCACCACATTTGCCTTTCCGGGGTGGTAATGTATTTCACAGTCAAAATCCTTCACCGTTTCTAGCCATCGCCTTTGTCGCATATTTAACTCCTTCTGATCGAAAAATATTTCAAGCTCTTATGGTCGGTGAATATGGTGCACTTTACCCCATACAAGTAGTGCCTCCATATTTTTAATGCAAATACCACCGCAGCCAACTCGAGATCGTGCGTGGGATACTTCTTCTCGTGTATCTTCAATTGCCTCGAGGCATAAGCTATAACTTTGCCCCGTTGCATCAACACGCATCCGAACCCCAATAATGAATCATCCGAATAAATCACCATGTCTTCGACTCCGTCCGGTAATGTCAGTACCGGAGCTTAAGTTAACTTTTCTTTTAGCGTTTGAAACGCTCTTTCTTGATCGATACCCCAAATGAACTTTTCTTTCTTTCGGGTTAGCTTTGTTAGCGGTGACGCAATCTTGGAGAAGTCTTGAATGAATCTCCTATAATATCCCGCAAGCCCCCAAAAGCTTCTAATTTCCGAAGGGTTCTTCGGGGAATTCCATTTTGACACAGCCTTGATCTTGGACGGATCCACCAATACTCTGTTGGCACTTATGACGTGGCCAAGAAATTGTACCTCTCGTAACCAAAAGGCACATTTAGAGAATTTTGCATATAACCTCTCTCGCCTAAGTGTCTCCAACACCTCTTGTAAATGGTGTGCATGTTCAGCTTCGCTTTTTGAATACACCAAGATATCATCGATAAACACAATGACCGACTTATCCAACCTCGGCTTGCAAACCCGGTTCATGAGGTCCATGAAAGCCGCGGGTGCATTTGTTAGCCCGAATGACATCACGAGAAATTCGTAATGTCCGTATCTCGTGTGGAAAGCCTTCTTCGGCACATCTTCTTTTTTGACCTTTAGTTGGTGATACCCAGATCTAAGGTCAATTTTTGAAAACCAGTTCGTACCTTGTAATTGGTCGAATAAATCATCTATCCTCGGGAGTGGGTAT